>JAPYXV010000016.1:439683-473771 GCA_028533065.1 Trachops cirrhosus | reverse complement strand
CAACTGTGAACACACACACACACACACACACACACACAAGCACACAGTCTGAGAAATCCTACAAGCACTTTTCCGAAAATGTGGCATCTAATGTAAGGACATGTGATCAGAGAGCAGAGTCCCTAGAGCTGCTGCTGTCTTGTACTTGGTAAAATGGGGAGAGGATTCCTGGACCTTGCTTCTTTTGGATGGCAGAAGTATAAGTGCATTTCCATGGATTGGAAACAAGCCAACTAATGGAAATTATTTATTATATAATTGAAATTATATCTTTTTTTTTTCTATTTCACTGCCATTTTAATTCCTTGGTGGCTAGAGCTCCATGCAGTATGATTTTCAGGAATCTGGTTGCTTATTTATTTGAGAAGGGTTCTTATCCTCCTTTAAGTTGTGCCAGGTATCTCATCCTTAATACCTATGCCTCCATCTTTGCCAGACTCTGTTGTTATAAGTTAATGAGTTGTTCTATCCCTTGCTCTCTTTCTTACCCTTCAATTAACTCTGGCATGAGAGTATTACTACATTTCACCTTGCCCAATACATCACTTCAACTATGCTTCTGCCTATAAAATATTTTATTTTGTGCTTCTCTGTTGAAGTTGCTCTTCCCTACCTTTTTCTAGTTTGTTGATTTGATCCTAGGCTTAATCAAATCTAGCGATTACTCATTAGGTATATTCTCTACTTTAGATATGTTATTCTTTATTTGTGTCATGTTCTTTTTCATGGATTCTAGGTCTCTTTTCATCCTGCTGTGCTTCCTTACTTCCATTAAATTGAATTTACCATTGCGCTGTTTTGCTTGTTTTCTGGAGATTCCTCCCATTCTATTATTTGGGGACTCTTTCTTTCTGTATATTTGTCTGTCTCCTTGTGTTTGTTTCTATGTATTAAAGACCTGCTGTGACTCCTAGAAGTGGTTGGGTGTCCTTCTGTAGATATGCCCTTTGGATTTCAGTGGTGTAGTCTCCTTCTTCCCTCAGCTGCATGCTCTCAAATGGTCTTGTATTGTTGAGTGAGCCTTCTAGCTGTGTATTTTATTCATTGCTGTTGTCCCATTAGCTGGCTAGCTCAAGACATATACTGGATAGCTTTTCGGATAGAGAAAAAAAGAAAGTTGGAGAGAATGATTGAATAATTCCCACACTCCCATGCCCTAACGGGTGATGGAACCTGCAATCTCTGCTGAGTGTGTGGGAGGGCCCTGGTCAGGGTTTGAAACTGCATTCTTTAACAGTGGGGTATAAAGTCCCAACCCAATCAGCTTCCACTTCATTTATTTTTCATTTTCCATTACACTGTTTAAGTGTTGTTATTTTACATGGTAATTTTCAAACACCTAGTGCTCTCGCAGTTCTGCAGTTTACCTATACCTCTGTATATATTTCAGCAACATTCTTAAAATTACTTTCACCTTGTTATGCACAACTAGTTCCAATTTATATCTGTGAATTCCTTCATTTCAAGTTCTTTTGCTTCAGGTTCTCACTCCCCTGTCTTTTATATAAGTGAAATCACACGTAGGCATAATTATTTATTTGTTTAGAAACATGTGTACATTGAAAACTATTATATGTATATTGCCCTCACTGGGTTGTTTCCTGGATTGAGCACAGACATGAAAGTTAAAGAATCACTGGTTCAATTCCCAGTCCTGCCATCTGTAAGTGCTGCCAACTGCGTCATCAGCAGGGAGAACAATGAGAGTCAAAGGCGAACTGACCTATCTCTCTCTGTTTTTCTCCCTCCCTTCCCCGCTCTCAAAAAATAAATAAAATATAAAAAATTCTCAAAATGGACTTAAATGTGCAAGCCTGTACAATAGATTATAACTCCAGTAGTGTTCTTTTCACATATGAGCGTATACATATGGAAATTTAATAAATGTGCCTTCTACATTTGAATATATTTTGTCATTTATACACCCTAGAATCAAAAATACTCCATCTATCATTTGTGTGTGTGTGTGTGTGTACATGATTTTTTTAAAATGATAACCTGTCAAAATTATTTTGCACCTAATATATTTGAACTGTTCTTCCAGGCACCATTGATTTTTTTTGGAACTCCTGGATGACCCCTAAAAATGATTACTTTAAATTCCAGTGTGGGCTTAAGCATTTATTAAATCAATGTTTTGTGTGTCCTGAGGTAAAAACACAACTCTTCATCCTGCTTCTCAGCAGACATCCTTTCACCACCCAGATAGCAAAAATTCAAGGGAGCAATTTTCCTAACACCTCCCCTGGAAGGCGCTTACGGGTTTGTGTCCCTGCCATCCTTACCTTAGAGATGTCAGCTGTTGGGATTTCAAGGGAATGTTGACTCACTTTCTTAACAAACCTCTATGGGCCATGTTTACCTTTATTCCAAAAATGATTGATATCAGGTCACCTTCATTGAGCAAATGCGATCAAATCAAAATAAACTTCTGAGTCCTGATTTTCAACCATCACTGAGTTTCCGGGCCCTGAGGAAATTTTCAGTCTGGCCTGTGTTCATGTCACTAGAATATTATTAAAGTTTTGTGCAGCATCTTATATTGGTTTATGTGGGAAGTTCAGCCAAGGTGCCTAGCCAGAGAGTATGTAACAACAGAGAGCATGAGCAGTTCTGAAGTGTTCCCATTCTTATTGTTCAGTCAGTCTGAAAGGTAAATAACTTAGCATGGCGTAAAGAAAATTACACCCACAGCATCCAGGCTTCTTACCCAATTCTTTTCAGAAGGTGTTCAACAAAGACACTCTAGTTCCTGGGATTAGAGGATAATTTTGGATTATATGAAATCATCACAATCACAACATGGGTGGAAAGTAGACAAGGAAGCCAGAAAACACAGGGTCTGCTCAGAACACTCGACAGCGATATTCTGAGTATGGTTTGATCTATTGAACCCACTCCACTGCCATAGAAATGGGATAGAATTAGTCTTTCACCTATCATGGACGTGAGAGAAGCCGAGATGTAGAAGATTAAGTTACTTGCTAAGAGAAATATAGCTAGGGCCTGGCATCATACTCAGAATATCGGCTTCATCAGTTTTTTTAAAAATCACATGGAAACCTAGAGAACACAATAGGATATCTTGTGAGATTACAAGAGGAAAAAGTGTAGGAGAGAGTCCTCAGGTAATGTTATGTGGAAGAGTCAGTCTGCATTCAGCAGTCGGACATCTGTGCGGTGTCTTCCCATTGTGTAATCACACAGAGACACCTTTGCCACTTCAGGACACTCATATGTCTTCTTTGACACATACATTACATGCTTTAATGGCTTTGTAAGGTCAGGGCCTCTGAGTCATTTTCCCTGATATCAACCGAGGTACAATCTGCCTAAGGAATCTTCCCTTAGCCTCCACAAAACCTTCAAGGAATCCAAAGCATGAAGCTTGCCTCTGCATAGGTTGACTTCTCCTTTCCAGTTAGTAATGTCAGTGACCAGCATATGGGCCACAAAGATCTCGAAGAAGCCACCAGTGTGTGGGGATGGGTATGGAATGACAAACCCTGGTGTTGGAGTTGGGACTGCCATGATCAGCCAATCCTTCTGACTGCAGTTTTCTGTGAGCCCAGAACTCAGTCTATTGATTATGCCAATGATTCAGAAAGCTCCAAACATCCAGCAGAGACAGTGACTGGTCAGAACATGATCATTTCTGTGTCACGTGTCTTCTGAGCTCTTGGAGAGCACAAGGCAAACATTTCTCACCTCCTGTGAATTCACTATTTCGAAAAACATGCCACATGAAGACCCCAAAAATATGTTGGGAAGCTGAAGAACCCCTTATGGCCCCAAGGGAGTTATAAGTTAATTGGAAATGTGCAGACATCCACACGCGATTATGTGATACCCATGTTTGTTGTTTTAAATATGGCTTGTGAATACATAATTCCAGTGGTTCTGTCACCATGCCCAGCCAGTGCCACAGAAGACACAATGTGAAGTCCTGAAAAGAGGGGAGAATCAACCCCAAGACTCAGCAGAATGCAACCCCCAATTCAAAAGGAAGACAGTAAAATAAAACGGGTTTGCAAATCGAAGATACTTGTGAATGTTGTGTCTATTTCTGAGAGGGAAATGGCTTGCTTAACACCATTGAAAAGCAGGAAAAATTATTCCAGTATGGGAGCCAGGCATTAGTACACAGGACCAATCTCAGCATTTAGTGATGTGATGTCAGGGAAGTCAAGCAAGAATCCTGATGGCAATGGGGGCGCATCACTGTTGGTAGGAGTATTATCACCTCCTTCTTTGAGCCTTGCAGCCAAGGTCTGTGTTCATGAGAGTAATCTCTGTGGAAGGGCTCACCTTATTTTCCTCATGAACCTGAAGTGCCTCATACACAACAGAGAAATTTGAGTGGATACCTTTGGAAACATCTCTCACTGTCAGAAACAACTGGCATATGGGAATGGTTTCTTTAGGAAAAATCTCCATAGAAGAAAGTCAACAAACTACATCAGGTATGGTGACATGCAAGTCTGCTTGAAGAAAGAGAGATAGTCCTGGTGAACAGAGATATCCCTTGCACTATGCATTAGGCCATGCCTACAATTATAGGTGAGGATGGGTGATATTCAGGATTATTGTCTGACCCCCACATTCCTTTGAGCTATCCACAGGCAATTTCTCTAAAAAACCTCTAGGAACCACTGAGGGCAGGGGACTGCATAAAACTGGCAAATTATTCTGCACACCACACATGCGCCTAATCTGTCATCAGATTGGGTGTGGTTATGGTAACTCCATGGAGAGAATTTGTGAGTTGGCCTTCACAATCTCATTATCCCTTCCCCTCGGAACCAATGATTGGCTTAGAACCTGTTGATGGTACTAACCCATCAAATGAGATTCCTCCCTGGAATATTTCTGGTGCTTTTGTTGTTATGCTGGCTTCATCTTCTGGGATGTTAAAATAGGGCCTTCTGAAGGGACACTGAGTTGCAGCTGGATGTAGGCATAATGCAAGGCTGCATCAAAAAGTCCAAGCAGCCAAGGAGAAGAAGGATGGTGTGGCTCTCAGTCAGTCTAACAGCTGAGCTATTCCTGAAAGGAAGTCTGCCCCGAGGTTCTCTTTGCTTTACTCAAGCATTTCTGTTTTCAGCTTGTCCAAGTGTTGTCTACAACCATATTTGGATCTATTGGTCTGTCCTGTTGTTACATCCACTTTTCTCAGGTGAGACTTCAAAAGTAGATCCACCTGACATTGTAAGGAAGTTAGTGGTGTTTTAGGATGCCCCTGCTTGGGAATTCCTCATTATCAAACCTAGGTTATATATGTCTATAGTCAGCACATGGCAGACATCAGTGGCAGCAATTAGCCAGTCATGGTGAGGCAAATAGTTACAATGTAGTTTCCACGTGGTTGGAAAACAATGTCACAGGCCTGATAGAAAACATTTCTGTGAGATTAAAACAGAAGCAAACAGATATCAGGGTCAATTTTTAGGGGTCCATCTGCTATACAGTAGAAAAAAAAAGTTGCGCTGCATTTGGTTGAGAAAAGGTTGGACAAGGCATTGGCCCATACTGCATATTGCATCTGGGCACAAGTCCAGAACTATTTCCGTGAGGGGCACATTTCCTCTTATCCTCACTGCCCCAGGTAAATAACTATATCTGCTGAAGAGGTTTTGCTTTTTCACAGAAGGCCATGGTAGCATGGGAGGGATGGGAAAAGTGAGCTCACTACTTCCCACAGGTTGTCCCCTCTGGCTCTGCAGACTAGGCCTCATCTTTGCTCTCATTCTGCTGTGTCTATGTGTCTCCCCATTGTACTGAAAGTACTAAAGTGAGGCAAAATTTTTCAGTTCCCTCACCGTACTCTTTCTGAACTTAACTGAGAATTGCTGTCAAGGAAGTATGGGTGCTGACCACACGCCACAATAGTGCCCTGAAGCAGAGTGCGGGGGCGGGGATAGCACCTAAGACAAAATTCAGTTGTGGAATCTGGTAAGTGCTTGTTGATGGCCCTGGTAGCAGAGCTCGACAGACCTCTCCTATTCCCTGGACACCGGGGAGTCCACCTTGGTCATGTAGATGCCCAACATATGCAATGAGGATCCAAATTCAAAGAGCTTTTAGAAGGCACATGGGGTTTGTAGAAATGTGGGATCTAGAGTGAGGAATGGCGATGTTGAGAGGTGATACAGAACTACACAATAATCCAGACTACACTGTGGCACCTCTGACCATGTTACTGTGCCCTGAATGGGGTGGGAAAAAAGGAGATCTTTGAAAGCTATGTGGGAGAAGCCAGACTGAAGGCCCCAGGGCCTTGATGAATTGACCAGTGACTCCATGAACAAGGTAGGGTTGTAGCACAGCTACCTTAGATCTCTTCAAGACACAGCCACCTGGATAGCTCCTCTACCTTATTATGAGTGCACTTGGTGCCAGGGAGCAAAGAATTCTTCATGGCAGAGAATTCTAAGGTGAGACAAGAGAATTCCCAGAGTGCCCTCAGGTAGAAAGGATAATACACAAAGGCACAGTACTGGTAATAGTTCTAACTGCTTCAGAAATATGCTGGGAAACAATGATGTGGGTGTTGTGGGGTTTTTTCCTCTTACCTCTTGAAGAATGCATTGGCTTTGTCCTGGGTGACTGGAAGTGTAACAAGAGAAACCAGGGCTGGGCATATAACAAGCCTGTTGGGATAAGGCTCAGATTAATCCCCAGGAAAAGGGATACTCACAGGTGGTACAGAGCTGCTTATGGGGCTGCCCTGTTTTCACTGATTGGGTTCCAGCACATTGGTTTTCTATGTGCATGGGCAGCATGCAGTGGGTGTGGGAGAACATCATATAGAGTCACAGCGCATAGTATTTCAAAATTTCGTGAAGGCTCAGAATGCTCTGAGGGACTGAGGACATTCCTGGGAGGGGCGGATCTGTTGACAGAGATTCCTTAAACCTACACCAACTCTAATCTCACAGTGTGGCCTTCAGTCAGCATTGGGCAGAAATCTCAAGGGAATGAGAGGAACGACCTTTATACAACAATGTCAGGGAACAGTTTCAGTGTATGGGGGATCTGGGACACCACTGCAAGGCAGTCAGTTTTTGTCCTGGCAGACACCAAAAGTCCTGGACAGTCTGCCTACTTCACTGAAGGGGAATGCAAGGCCCTCTGCAGGATCTCACTTCCACTGTTGTGTAACAGAAAAATCCTTTAATGTTCTCCAAACTGAAGATGATTTCCAGATCTTTGCCATCTGTTTCAAGAGGGGAATATGGGTAGCAATATTAGATGAAGAGAAAAGCTGATATGAGAGCATGAAAAGGAATTACCCTGGGCTCAGCAGATGTCCGATTGTAGGATGAGAAAGCAGAGTAGACTGGTAAACGACACCTGCTGCTTGTCTTATCTATCTGTCATTTGTCTATCTTCATATGTATGTCTGTATGTATGTATGTATCCTTCATCCTTCTGTCTGTCTTTCTACTTTTCTGTCTATTTATCTTCTATCATCTGTTTATATATCCATATATCATCTATCTATGTATCTATCTCTCTTTTATGGAGCCATCATTTATTTATTGAACTGTCATCTGCCATCTATATATCTACCTGTCTATGTATCTATCATGTGTCATTTAACAATCCATTTTTCCACAGATGTCTTCAGTGTTGACAACTGTCTGAAGGAATTTTGTTTCTCTGTGTCAGATCAGGCCTGGTGTTGCCATGGAAGTGTTCACACACTGCTTTTGAAGATGTTCCAGAAACATTAAAATGATTCATAGTGGCTTTGTGGAGGAATACCCTCCACAGCTCCTTCTCCTTCCGAAAAATCTCTTGTTTTGTCAATAGATTCTCATAGATTCTGCACCAGCTTTCTGCTGCCGACTCTGGATTGCCACAAAGGATCTCGTGGAGGATAATGAGGCTCCCCTGAAATGAAGTATATACCACAATCTCTCATGGTGCAGCAAAGTGAGAGTTCAAAGGAGGGTTTCACAGAAACAGGACTGACCTCCTGACACAGACATGGTTTAAGTCAGGCTGAATCTCAGGATTACACAAGGCATGTATATGGTGTTCAGCAACCATACAAAACACAAGCCATGAAATGCGATGTAAGCGTCTCTTCTAACAAATTTTGGAATATATAAAATAAGCATGAATACCTATACTCCCACATACAGCATATAGAACACTTACAGCATGAATACCTCACACCAGTTACAGTAAACCTTTGCCGAATATTTTTAAAGAAGCGGCAGAAGTATAAAATATGAAAATGAAAGATAAAAGCAGTTTGGAACAGCTGTCTTCAGCAGAAGAGGAGGAAGTTCTGTTGATTGAAAAATGCTGTAACACCTGTTTTCCTGAGGTGAGAAAGAGGACTTGTGGGAAACATAGTAATCATGATGAATAAGGAACATGAGGTTGTGGGCCAGAGCAGGGTGCAGTTGATCTTTGAGTCAGTTCCTGGTTTCAGACATGTCATCGCGCTGTCTAGTTTCTCTAAAGTTTGGCAAGCAGGGTTGTTCTGCTTTCAATTCTCTGCAGTTTCAACACAGTGGAAATCGTGGTGTTATGCTCAATTTCAAAGAAAATATTGTCCGGTCCATAACATGACAGTGCATTGCTCAGAATCTCTGAACCTGCCCTTAATCTAATGGTTACCCATGTGGTTGCAAAGATAAAGAAAATGAGATAAATTGTACAAGGGGCCATTAGTCTGCACCAGGAAATTGGATGGTGAAGAGAGAAAGGAGAAAGGGCGTGGATAATGTAATGGGATGTGTGCAATTACACATGGCATTTATCGTATTCTTGTCCAAAACACCAATTTACATCCTGAAACAGTTCATGAATACAGGAGGGGTCAGAGATAATGCTTGTCCCATTGAAGCACAGTAATATTAATAGGTGGTTCCCCCAAGAGAGGCAAAGGCCTTAGTGATAACTCAGCGAACATTTTCCATTCATCCTTCGGCTGCTGTCTGATCCAGAATTTGGTGCAGCCAATGACCGTCTCCACATTTTGCAACCATATACAAATCAAAACACTTCATTACATTACATTCAAATGTTCTGAGGTGGTATTCAGAGGCTACAGAAGGTGAGTATTTCCTACAGCCAGTTGACAAGAAAACTTCCTCAGGGACAGAAAAGCAGGTAATGGGAGGGAAATGTAGAGAGGTTCAGATATACAGGAATGTTTCATTACATTGTTGAGGTCACAGTATGAAAGTAGAAAAATCTCTTCCTTTACTGCAGTAAAGTACTTAGAATCCTGGTAAGATTTTCATAGTTTTATAAAGCATACAACTTCGAGTCCATATACCACTACACCATTCATCTAATGGTTGATTTCATGCACAGTGCTGTCATGCTGAATTGACAGAGGAGCTATCATCCTGACTGAGGGATCCTTACTGATTTATGGGTTGTTTGTAGAACAGATGACCCTGAAGAAGGAAGATATGGGCTACCCAGTGGCTGAAGTTCTCACTCAAAGAAAGCATATCCAATCCCTGTGGAGCTTCAGGTTTGATGATTAAAAACCATAAGTTATGCTTGAACTAAGAACTTCATATAGGCTCACACTATTCAACCGAAACTCGCATTTCATGGACTGGCTTCCAATGGCCATCCATGTAGGAAGAAGTGACACCATTTTCTGAGTTTTCATTAGGTCAGCATCATTCTGTTTCAGCTCCTTCCCTCAGGCTGCCTGCTCACGTCATTGTAAGGCCTGTGAAAAGGTGGTCTATATCTGATTTTTCTGAGATGCCTCTGAGTGCCTGTTGAGAATTGGAAACATGGATGGTTTCACTATTATAATTTCACCTACATTGAGTCAAAGAACTCCAAATATAATTTACATTGAGGTGTCAATGTGAGGGAAGTTGATCAGTGACATGATAGCTCCAATTTAATATCCACTTCATACACTGTCAATTTGCTAATCACGTTGATGAACATCCTCAAATGCCATGGCCAGACAAACATTAAGAATAAGGATGATATGGATCATGAAACTAAAGAGAATTTGCAGGCAGTACAACTTTACTCAAACAGAACTGAATGCATCCATCAAATTCTAATGCAGTATTCTTTCCCATATATAACATGCAAATTTTGCATTCTTCCCTCTTTGTCTAGGTACATTTAAGCCACCTCTGTCTTTGTTTTGGTCCCATTATGACCACACTCAATTTTACAGAAAAATCAGAAACAATGGAGCCTGAAGGGATTGGATTTGTGTTGTGAATGAAGTATCAACATATACCCTCACTTCTCCCTGTAATATTCATATTACTCAAGTTCATCCAACAACTCTCAAAATAGTAATTAAAGACACACTTTTTAGAATGTATACTAAGAAGTGAAATTTAAATGAGTGCATGTCGCCATTTGCAATGTGAGATGTACTTTGAAGGCAATGCACCGCACCATTTTTAATGAGTCTAGGTGGAAGGGATTGCTCAGAAGAGAGGAGCTGTAGTCCAAAATGCCTCAGAATCAGCCCAGATTACAGTGTCTTCTCCTCGAGAATCAAGTACCCCTGCAGACCTTCCAAAAGAATTGGTTAGGAGGTAATAATATGGAAACTATTGTTCCGTTAAGTCCTCAAGAAGCTCAGATCATTAAGCCATAGGTGTGTGGAGTGTACTTCAGATAGACCATGGCTTGTGCTCAGTGAAACAGAGGCTGAACTTTACACTGGACCTTGTAAATTCTCTGAAATCCCGAATTCAAATGTGATCAATGAGTATAGGAGTATGAAGATAACATATGGTGGAAAAGCATTAAATTAAATATAAAACAATTAACAATTACTGTTTTGCCATAAAAGGGCCTGAGTTGATAAGGTCCCTAGTATCTTGGTGTTGTCGGCACAGGCATGTGAGTAATGCCTAAATAACATAATGTGCCCTCAAACAGTATTTTTGAATTAGTACATGTTGGAAAGATAAAACATTTAATTGGCACATCAGAAGAGTGCAATGGATTTTGATGGGAGAATACTGTGTGTGCCCAGAAGAAAGAGACTCTAACACTGTAGTCCACATAACCTTGCTCACCTGCTCTCCTCCAACATAGAATTGAGGAAAAAGGAAGTCAATGTGGATGTATAAACATGAGATGTATAGTGGCGTATGTACCAGGGCTTCAGCAGCTCCACAATGTTGAACATGTCTGATAGTGAGCCTTGCAAAGTGTCATGATAAGTGTTGATACAGTAATTTTGTGTAGGCATTAGGTACCTAAATCTCTCGCTCCCTGCTTATGAAATATATACCAGAGTATCGGGTGGAGGCTCAGTGACATGAGGGGCCTGAGCTCCCACCCACATCTGCAGCATTTCTGATATAGTAATAAGCCCCACTGCTATCTTAATACCTACTACTGCCTCATTCAGATTTTGAGAAAAATCAGGGCTTGTGCATATGCAAATTTCCTGTGAAATCGGCACGAGGTTTATTAAAGACACTATGGTGGACATATGGAATCCCAACAGTTCATTTTTCATATATCCCCCCTGGGTTGAGGTTCAGCCTATCAGGCATCCTTGGCATTGGTGTTGGAGTGAGGAAGGATATGGGGTGTCCTGGTGGGTCTCTGCTTTGGGCCAATCACACAAAAGGAAGAACGTCCCTCCTTCCATCGTGATGAGAAGTCTTTTCCTCTTACCCAGTTCTCTCGTATCCCATAGCCCTCCTGAGGATATCAGGAATCTCACCTCCCATGTGCTAGACATGGAGAGCCACTATATGAATTCACACTGTGTGCTAAGAGGACTGTGCAAGAAGATGTGCTTACACCAAGTGGAAGGATTAGAGAATGATTTGGGCCAAAGATGGGCAGAAACAAAGGGATGTTTCTTCCTTTTTGGAATGCCGGCTCTCCTTATACAGACTCACATGGTTGTGTACATGACAAGCAAAGGAAATGCCTGGTGGACAACAGTGGCAGTGAAATGCTCACGCGGTCTGAAAGAGCTTTGATTTCAGGAGGGTAATGTGGTTTTTCTGACCCCAATGTCCCCACCAAAGAATTACCATAGAAAACCTTTGGTGGCTTTAATGCAATACATACCACCAAAGACAGAAATTTCAATGATAATGTTGATTAAAGGGCAAAATCTCTTCCAAATGGATTATATCAGAGAGCCAGAGACCATTAACTGCCACAATCCCAAGTGTCCTTGCATATCATCATACTCCCTCAATGAACACCCTCAAGCTCTGTTCCTTTTAATTCTCTACACAATGTTTCTTTCCTATCAAGAGAACTGCGAAAACCTTGAGGGAAAACAATGTGGGTCTTCAAAACACAAAGCTCCCTGCTACACAAATTTTGACACTAGAAAGCTTGGAGATCCCTGGACTCCCAGGGAGGATGGGATTACATTTTAAATGACCTGATGGACATTCCTGAAGCACAGTTTCCACTGAGGCTTAAATAAATTGGTTCATTGTTCAAACAGATCACACAACTCATATCCGTTTGGGAAGACATACATGTGATTGCATATGTGCCACAGTACACATTTGTTAGTACTTTGCAGAAAACTAATCCAGAGCGAGGACTGAAAGATCCATGTGAGGGGAGAGTGTGGCATGAGAGATGGTAAGGAAAGTGCCCTCTCAGGAGTTCACATTTTATATCACCCCTGAGGACACACAAAGGATCACAGCACACTGATCCCCAGCACGAGAAATGAAAGAGGTCATGTGGGTCAAATTCCTGAGGCCGCTCAGGGATCATTCTTGCTATAGAGGGTGAGAACTGAGGTAGGATAAATGCCGTAGGGATCGAATTGCGGTATCTCTCATATATCCTGAGATCCTTAAAACTTGTGTGAAAGAAATGCAGCATTAGTACATTCTTCAACCACAGAGGTTTGTTTCCTTTTTCTGAGATTCGAGGTGCATATATTTTCAAAACAAATATCAGTGAAGAATCTACTCAGAGATTCCTTCATATTCAAGGGACAAAGAATGGCAATGTTGTTCGAGATGTATGGCGGTGGTCTCTGTAAGAATTGTGATTGCAGACATATTGAACGAGAATGCTTCCTACTTTATGTGTATAGCGCTCACACAGAATGAAATCAAGTATAAATACATCAAGAGAGGCTTGAAAGGGGACATATTCGTATTGTGTTTTTTGGAAACAGAGACAAACAACACAGCCCTGAGGCCTGTGGTTGCTCTCTTTGAGACGACTTGGAGATACATACATTTGGGAAAGTCCAGTGTAGTTCCAACCACAGAGGTTGTCAAACAGCCATTGATACATCTTGAATGTCACTAGTCTCCCAACTTTGTATAGAAAAAAATTATTTTGAGCTTTCCCCTTATCTGAATATGATGCCATATATGGAAATGAAAGGGGAATTTGACTCTGAAGGAATCCATTCTGTGACACACAGCTTACATTGTCACGACAATGACTGGGGTACTAGGGGTATTCCAATCCAGAGACAAATCATATGGCCCCAGCAGCATTTTCATCATCTGCCCTGATGAGGTTGTTCTCTTTCAGCACAACCAACACCACAGATGCATTCATGTTCCTCCTGCTCTCTGGACTTTTCTTCTCAGATCAAGCCAACCCTATTCCCAATCATATGCCATCACGGTGTAGGAGGCCAAAGTTTTTTACCTGTCTCTGGGTAGGACTCTTCCCCAAACAATGTTGGGCAAGCCATGTCATGTCCTCCTCAACATGCAGTAAGGTGCTATTGGGGATATGCTTTAGGGAAATCACTTGCTGAGGCCTAGCTGTGCACTGATTTTGGAGACATCGTCAGCCTGCATTCTGTGCACATCACAGGTACAGAATATTTAAGAACCATGTGACACAGCAGCTTCTGTGGTGTACTTGCCTTGTACCAGTGCGTCACTGGTTTTAATATTCCATTGCCTCCATCACAGAACAATTTTATTGTTATTTCATCAAACACTTTTTTGTTAATTGAACTCCCATGGGAAAATAAACATACTAGGAACATATGAGATGTGAGCACACTCGGACATCCTCAGTGTCACTGTCCCAAATGCTGTCCACCTGAGGCAGGTACGCAAAATTATCCTTGGTGCACAATATGGAAAGAATTCAAATTTAGAACAAGGTAAACACCCATCTCTGTGTAAGCAAAGGCTCCGATGGCTCTCTGACCTCAAAATATTCCTAGGAACTGGATTGCCCTGAATACAAAGAGAAGACAAAGACAGTCAGTGAAGAATGCTTTAGTATCCTGTCCCTAAAGAGGAAGTCATAAGCATGATGACTACTGCTTTTGTTTTGATGGCTTCCCAAAGGGGGGGCAGCCAATGATTCTTTGTGGTCACAAGAGCACAAGTTTTCTTCAGTTGTTGAGAGGGTGAGGGATGGAGAAGGTCTAATACAGAAACCAACATGAGCAAACAAATATATGACTTGTTTATCTCTGCTGTGTACCCAAAGTGTGTCTGAACCACATCCTGGGCAGGCGAACTGACTGTCAATGGAAACCACCAAATTGGATTGTGTGATAAAACCTCACCAACTGAGACACATCCGTGAAGCGTGAAGAAATGATTTCTGTGTTAAAAACACACTTCTCAGTTTCTGTGTGCTGGTGGAGACATAGGGGGTTGTGTGTTCTTGAATTCGGTGAGTTGAATCTGCGTATTGTGCATGAACATGATAACAAATGTACACAGATTAGAGCAATCCTGTGGAGAAAAATGGCGATATGGTTCAGTCTTCAGATGAGGGTCCTGGAACCAATTCTCTCTAGTGTAGAGAGCCCCAATTTTTATCTGGACAGGCATTTTTTTGTCGTTCTTGTGTGCTACATCAATAAGGACTTATTTTCTATTACATAGAATGGTTTGCTCTAAATTCCAGGTACAATCGAGGAGACAAAATAACAAAAATAAAAGGGGTGGCTAACTGATTATGCTCCATCCTTGGCAAAATTCATACATGCGTTGGAAATTACCTTCAAGGTAGGAAATAACCACCTAGTGTTTCCCAACATGGTGAGGGACTTTAAGGAAGAGGAAGCCCAAATTGCCTGGATGCATTTCCTGAGCCTGCTTCCCAGGGCCAATCTGGTATGAAGGTCTGGTTCCTGCATGAAACTTCACTGCTGTGGGCTTCCCATACAGAGCTGAGTCTCATGAGCCATCTCTAAACAAACTGTTTCCCTAAACCAGCAGAGTACACTTACCCCTGTGCATGGGAGCAACACTGAGAGGATCTTCTGTGGAACACAACAAAGTGATAATTGTATCCATGCCCATGATAAGATTGGAGACCACAAAGTGTAGAGGACACAGAGGAATTGAATGTTAAGCACAGTGCATCAGTAAAATACGTTCCATGGGACTAGCGTGGCTAACAGGGCTGCTACAGCTCCAGGCAGGGGTCCCAACTGGGTTGCCACAGGATACTCTGAAGAGACCCACGTCCATGGCCACCTGCCCTGAAAAGTACGGTTTTAGCAATGCCAGGCGGTACGTGGAGGTTTGAACTCACAGTTGGAGGCATAAGGACTAATTTGCACAGGGACGGTATACAAACAGTGGGCATTGGCTGGGAAGACTTGGGCAGTGACATTTCATGACTAAGGCAGTCCTAAGTCTGTTTGGAGGGTCGGTCTGTGTGACAGAACTGGAACTTCTCTGTGGCAGCAAGCTAGCACAGGAGGTACTTTGGTAAAACAAACTGAGTGAAAAGTGGCACTGATTGGGATAGTCTTCTGACACCCTGTCTTCCACTTCTTGAACTTTGTCACCTGGGTAGCCATATGGGCCACCCTCCCTGTGTGGCAGAAGAGACCCCATGCTCACACACACAGCCCTGGCAACAGTGCACAATCTAACACGTCTTGAAACTCCCAAAACAACCTAGATGTCAAAGGCGAGTTCTCATGTCCCTTCAGCTCTCAGAAGAGACTGTGCTTGACCCTACTCCCATGGGCACTTCTAAACAGAGCGTTTCTGCTCAAGGGATGTAACAGAGGAGGCAAATGCCCCCATTAGCAGATGCATCCAAAGAACCACCCATTTCTGAATAGCTGACACTCGCTTCCTAAGAGGATGGCAGATATGTCATCACACAGTGCTCCAGAAGTCAATAATCCCCAGGAAGATTTCAATCTTTGTGCGTTTGTGTGTGTTTTGGGAGAGAGACTGATCTCCAATCTAAGGACTCTGAACTTTCCCAAGAGGTTTGCTGTCAGATCACAATACATTGGTTCTGTGGGGTTTGGTGTTTCCAGGTTGAGGTTACACTGTTCGCATTGCTTTGAAATACACAGAGGACCAAACACAGAAACTGAGCATTAAAGAAACTGTTTGATTTTCTAGGTGGGTCATTCTAGGTGTGTTCCTAAATTATCGAGTCAAGAGAGAACATGAGCCAAACCTTACTCTGGCCCTTAACCGGCCTACTGCTTACTTGTCTGCAGATAGTGCGAGTCTACACGCCAATGTTTCATGGTGTGAACCTCCTAGGTGATGACCTATATTCTACATTAGCAACTGTAATCACAGGCTCCAAAAGCATCACCAGATGTCCTGTCTTCAGCTTCGCCTTGTACTTCCAAGGCCAGTGAAAGTCCTGTGACCTATGTTACAGTCTAGGAGTTTGAGATATCTGTGGGTGCTGCAATTACTCAGAAGCTCTATATCATTGTGGACTGGAAATAGTGTGTTGTTGAGGACAATGCAGATGCTAGACTAGACTAGGCATTTCTGAGCATGGCATAGTTTGGACTAGTCCAGGCGGTTAGAACACTGAGTATGCTTGGATCTGGTATTTGGGAATATGCCTGATGCTAGAATTACTCAGTGTGTTTGAGAACTCTGCAGATGCTGAAATAGAGCAGATGATTCTAAACACATTGTAGCTTTGAAACGACAGGTGCAATATACCACTGCGGAGTCAGAGATACTCTGAGTTTTAGAGAACACTAAGATGCTAGCTATAGTCTTTCTGTCTGTGTTCATTGTTGATGCTATGATTATGGAGGTGCTTGTGCCATTTGCAAGTGCTTCGATATTTAGGTGTTGAAAACACTGAATATTCTGGATGAGTCAATGGCCATGGTTGTGTCAGAAATGCTGAGTGTTGTGAATATGGTATATGCTGGGATTTTAGAGATGTTTGGGAACTCCAAAGATTCCAGGAAAATCCAGGTGTTGGTAAACATAAACCTCCTTGGGGAAACCACATTTTTGAGAACAATGCAGATGGTGGAGCAGCCCAGGGGATTAGAAACGTGCAGAGGTAGTGTTATTCCAGGTGTCAGAAAACTTTGCAATAGCTGGTAAGCTGTGATTGTGGAAAATGCAAAGGATGCTAAAGTTATCCAGGTGTCTGTGAATAGGTGTTTCTTGCAGAGTGTATTTTCTTGAGATCTTTGGGGACAGTTGGTTTGTCCCAGACTGCGAAGATATTGGAGATAATGTGAGAAGTGCATGTGTTTGAGTAGAGACTCTGGGAGAGTGCAGACAGGAATCAACTAAGACACTGGAAAACGCCTTGAATTTGAAGAGGTAACACTCACGGTAGTCATCCAGGTATATGAAAACAGACAAGGGGCTGTGTGTACCGCCGGGCTTTTGGAACAATGCAAACATTATGAAAAACCATGTACTTGACAAGACAGAGATCCTGAAAAATCTCGGTATTTAGAAAATTGCATATGATTGAAATGGTACAGACGTTACGGACAGACCTAGATGGAGAGACTACATGTGTTTGAGGTCACTGAACATGCCTGTAAATTCCAGGTGTTCAGATGTTTCCACGCCATCTGCTAGTCCAATATTTAAAGGAAACCATCGACACTGTGAGAATTTAGATGTATGAGAACATTACCGGTCCTTTAATTTTCCAGATATACGATGACCCTGTAGACATTTCGATAGTTCAGTTGCATGGGACACTGCACTCACTTGGATTATTCAGGATTCTAGCAATGTGGCCTGAGTTGGGTACCTCCAGACTTTTCAGAAGCATAAATAGTGATACTCCAGATGAGCTGGGTCATTGCTGTGGCTGAAATACAACACGTGTCTGAGAACTCTAAACTTGCTCTCAATAGTTGAGTTATTTGAGGACAATGTACAGGTGCTTCAGAAATTGCAGGTCCCTGGAAGGCCGGTTTTACAAAACATTCCAAATCCAAATATAATCCATTGAATCCGTGATTTGCAGGTATTGAGATATTTCATTTGTTTGTGAACACTGCCGCTTTTTGAATATCAGATGAGTTTGAGAACTTGCAAACCCTGAGATCATGCAGGAACATTATTAGTGTGTTGAAGATGTCGGTTATGGCTAGGTGTTTGACAACGCCGGAAACGTTAGGAATACTGCAGGTGTTTGAAAACTTTAAGTGTACTGATATACCTCTGGCTCTCAGAAACATTGTAGGGCAAGAACGACCCATGTGATGGAGAACATTTGCGACTTAGGGATACTATAGATGTGTCAAGGAAAAGATGGCAAGATGTTGAATGTGACTGACAACACTACAGATGCAGGGGAGTCACTTATTTGAGATCACAAGAAATGCTGGCATAGTCCAGGTTTTTTAGAACATTTCAGATACTGGCACATTCCAGGTGTTGCAACGCTGTGATGACCATGTGGTATGCCAGGATGTTGAGAATTACAGGTGCTGAGATTTGTCCAAGACTTTGAGAACTCTGAAGACAATCTTATATTCACGTTGTGATGTCTCCTCGTGTTAGGGCACATCTTCAAACACTGGAACGTCCAGCTTCTTGAGAATATTGACAATATGTGGACACAGGTGGGGTCCAAGTGTCTGAGATCTGTTCAGGGGCTCATGCTGTCTAGGTGAATAGGGAAATTTCAGCTTCCTAGAGAGCATATGTGTTTGAGAACTGGAGGAGGATAAGGTGTTTGTGTGTCCTCAGACAATCTGATCCATGTCCAGTTCAGTGTTTGGAACACTGCAGACATTTGAATGGCTTAGATCTTGGTAAGCAACATTATACTGAGATACTCCAGATTTAGAATCCCTGTAGTTGTTGCGAGTGTTTCCTGTGTGCTTACACTGAAGGTTTTGTGATACTTCAGTTCTTTGAGAAGGGTGATATGATCAATTGGTAGGTGTGTTTGCAAACATATCTGACACTAACCTTGGAAAGTTCAGCTGTGTGTGGACATAAAGGATTTTGAATGAGTTCAGGTGGAGGGAACAACGTTTGTGTTCAACACAGTCCATTTATTTCAGAATGCTGCTACCTTGCGATATTCTGGGAATTCGAGAATCTGCACAAGTGCAAATTCTTGAAAACAATTAGTTGGCAAAGAGCTGGCTTGGCGATCATTTGAGAATAGGGGATTTCAAAGTGTTTGACATCCCTAAAGATGGTAAAAATGAGTGTGTACAGTGAAGAACCTTGGACATGCCAGGGGTATGTGAATATTGAAGGAGTTACATATTGCATATCTTGTAATATTACAGAGCTGGGATAGACTAGAACACCATAAGGAAAAGAGATTGGTAAAAACGTGGCCTTCTAGAAAATTTCAGTCACTGGGATAAGTTCAAGGCTTGGCAGCATTGAAAATGCTAGGTAGACCCAGTGTTTGAAGTGTCACAGCTATAGGGACATCCAGGTGTTTAATGAGCGCTTTGCAATCTGGATAGTCCAGAAATTGATACCACTGATGGCAAAGGTTTAATTCAGAAGTTTCAGAAGAAAAAGGCACCGGAAATGACGAGTAATTGGAAAACTTTGCACACATTGTATAACTCCATGTGTTGGAGAACACTGGAGACATTGGGGAGACAAGATATCTGCAGAGGAAAATCTGCTGGGCTAAGTACAAGTGTTCAAGATGGTTCGTTTCAGGGGGAATTCTAGTCATTTGAGAGCATTGCAGAATGCTGCATTGTCCAGGAGTCTGAGCACTTTGCATGTGCTGAGTTAGTCTAGATAATGGTAACATCGTTAAGAGGGTACACTTCTGTGTGTGAAACTAAGAAGTCACTGAAGTGCTGTTTGTGTTTGAGAATGCAGCATACACTGGAATACTACAGATGTGTGAGGACAGTAAGGCATGTTGATATTCCAGGCTGCTGTGAATACGCTGACCCTAGCGGAACTCAGCATTTCTGAATAGTGAAGAGGCTTTCCAAAGTCCAGGTGACTGGAAACATTACACATGCCAAGGGAGTATAGCTGTTGGAAAATACTTCAGGCAATGACGTCAAAATGTTCATTCCTTGCATTCTCATAGAACGGCCCATTTCAATTTAGAGGTATTTCAATTCTGGCATAGTCTAGGATAATGAGAACACTGCAGAGACAGGAATGTTCCAAGTGTCTGACAACAGTTCATGGGAGGGCCCCATCCAGGTGTCTCTGCATTTTGCATTCACTGTGATCATTCCTGTGTTTGTAAATAATGAAGATGCAGGAATTCTCAGAGTGTTTGTGAACACTTCAGAAATTGTGAAATTCCAAGTGTTGTAGACCATTCAGATACCATCATTACTCTGGAGTTACAGAACTTGGCATATGCTCGCAAAGGCGCAGCAGCATGAGATCTGCAAAGGAAGGGTAAGGCCTGGCTTTGCAGAACCCTCAAAATGCTGCAGTACTGAAGATGCTTCAATCACCCTGCAGTGTGATAATATTAGTGTCACATAGATGGCTCAAGTGCTTCCAGTTACTGAAGAGGCCCACATTGTCAGGATGACTGAGGTCACTGAAGAGGAGGGATTAGGAAGTTGATGGAGAACTCTGTAAATGCTGCCATCCTCAGCGGGTTTCGAAACAATGTTTATGTTGGCTTATTCCACGTGATAGACAACGAAGAAGCCGGGACCATCCATGTGTTTGAAATGAAGAAAGGCAGGGTCCTAACCCTGATATCAGAGAACTTTGCATATGCTAGAATAGTCAAACTGTTTGAGGACATAGCACACATAGTTAAAATATTGGTGTATGAGAACAATGCAGACCCTAATGGAGCTCAGATAGTATAGAACATGCACAGGATGTGATCATTTTCAGTCTTGAGGACATTTAAGAAGGCGGTACAACCCTCTTGTGTGCAGCCAATGTTGGTGCTGGAATAGACCGGATAGGGGAAAGGACTGCAGATGCAGGAAAATCCATGAGGGAGGAATATTTCTGCTATGTGGATACTCAGATGTTTGAAACATTGTAGTCTCTGCAGTCATTACGTTGTTGCAAGCATTGAAGCTGTCGGTTACTCCTGGCATTTTGGAACATTGCTGATCATAGTGAGTTCACATGCATGATAAAAAAAGACACAGGGAAAGTCCAAATGTCCTAAAACACTGCAAACTCTGTATTATTCAGTATGTCTGAGGAAGTTTAAGTTCTTCTTTTTTTCCAGAATTTGGGGGAAATCAAAGATCTTGTGATGGTGTTGGGCATCAGACACTATAGTGCAGGTATCAAACTGTCCTTTGAGAATTTTGCACATGCACTGATTGTCCAAGAGTTTGTGCAAAATACAAATTATGCGATTAACCCTGGTGTTTGGAAGGAGAAAATCCAGGATTGGTCAGGGCATGCAACATGGAAGATACTGGCATTGTATTGGCATTTGGTAACAAGGAAGTGGCCCTGATCATCCAAGGGCTTCCGATCACTGAGATACTTTCATGCCATGTTTCTTGTGATTGGAAATTCAAATATGTTTTGATAGCCCATGTGTTGGAGGTCCCTGCCAACACTACAATAATAACATATGTGGGAACAGTGCTGAGGCTGGGAACGTTCAGTTATTATAGAACACTTCTGAAGCTTGGATCTTCCAGTTGGATGGAGTACCATGAGGATTGTGTTATAGTTCGAGTGTTTGGGGACATTGTGAACATCGGGAAAGATACAAGGGTGAAAGTGCTGCAGATGCTGGTATAGCCCATGTATTTGACAACAAAGTTTTCCAGAATATGGCTCATAATTCACAGTTGTTCAAAGGCGTAGATACTTCAGATATTTAGAGCTGGGAAAGAGCTGCAAGAGCCCAGTGGATTGAAGTCATTTCCAGGGCAGTATATAGTCCAGTATGTGTGACCCCTATAAAAGGGGGTAAAATTCTGATCTTTGAGAACCCTTAAGATGATGAAGTAATATGGTTTTAAATGGTTGCAGACACCTCTATAGTGCAGATATATGTGAACAAAAAGACATTGAGATTCTTCACCTTTTTAAATCACTGCAGACAGTTGGAGAGTGCAGATATTCCTCATCCCTGAACATGCTTGGATAATTCAGGTGTCTGACAACAAAACACACGCTGAATGGAACCAGGAGATTCAGAATATTTTTGACCCTGAATCAAGGTGCAGGGGAACATTGGAGTCCCAGTGACAGTTCATGTGCTTGACAACACAAAAGACCTGCAGATAGTATAGGTGCATGGCAACATTTCAGAATCATAGATACTCCAGGTGTGTGACAACATATAGATGTTCGGATACTACAGACTTCTCTTACAATGCTGCCTCAGGCACTGTCTCATCGTTATAACAGCAAGAGATGCTCGGAATAGACCATGTGTTTGATAATATTGCAGAAGTTGGAAGTAGTGCATGTGTGTGAGGGCACTGCGGAAGGTGGGATAGTTCTGGTGCTACAAACTAAGGAAAAGTTTGGAAAAACTCCAGCGTTTGAAAATATTCATTCAAGTTGTAGAGAACAGAATCTGCTGGGTCACCCGTGTATTTCCAAATATGCTGCCATAGAGACAGATCAGGTATGTGAAAACACAATGTAATTGGTATATCCGTGGCTTGCTAACATTGAAGACATTGTCCTACTCATAGTGTGGTTAATGGTTGAGCATTGTAGTACTTGCTTTTTCCAAACACCTGAGACCAAATAATGCTGCAATGCCCTTGGCATTTGAAATACTTCAGTGCTGGCAACACCCAGCAGAGTGAAAGCTATTCAGAAAAGAGATGGTCCAGAGTTAAACATAGCCAATATCGGAGTAAATAGTTTGTAGAACAGACCTTCGGTAGTCCACTGTTTCAATCATTGCAGATGGTGGGATCTGTTGGTGATGATAATACTGCCGTCACGGAGAAGTTTCATGCTGTGAGACAACTGAGGTCCTTGGGATGTCCAGGTGTTTGAGAACGTTAAAGATGAGAGAAGAGTCCACGGGTTGGAGAACACTGCTGGGGTGGAATACTGATTACCTTTGGTTCATTGCTGCTGGCATTAGAGCTCATTACTTCAAGTACTCTGTAGAAGCAGGGATATCTCATGTATTTCAGAATATTGAAGGAGGGGGATAATCTCCATTTTGGAAAACAATGAAGATGGGTACAATTCCACGTTTTTGAGAATATTGAGGAAACTAGAATAGTGTAAGTATTCGGAAACTCGACAGACCCTGGGAAAGCAGACAGTTTTGGAGTGTCTCAGGTTATGGAATCATTCAGATATTGAGCTGGTGCAGATAATGTCATTACTCAAATATTTGAAAACACTGCAAAGGTAGGGATAGATGACACATTTGTGAACCAAAATATTTTTGCGTACTCAAATTTTGGGGGGCACTCTTTACCTTGGGGTATGTCAACTTCCTAGAAAACTAAAGAGGAAAGCAGTAGCCAGGGATTTTGGGGACATTGCTCGTGCTTCTTCTGACAAATTGTTCTTCAACCTTCCGGAGGCTTCTGTAGGGTGTGTAGGTGATTGAGAATAGAAAATACATTCAGGGAGTTTGTATTTTTGACTGTATTCAGTCGTGGGGTACTGATCATTTCAGAAGAATACACCCTGTCAAACAGCTGGAGCTGGGGAACAATGCAGATACTGGGATCTGCCAGGTTTTTGATATCCTTGAAGGGCTATCCTACTCCAGCTCTCTGACACCATTACACATGCTGATGGATACTGCAGAAGACTGACATCCTTACAGACGCTAGAAGAGTACACCTGAGTGAGAGCACAGTTGGTGTTGTAATAGTCTAGGTGTTTGAGAACAGTGGAGATCCTGAGGCGTTTGCTGTGTTTTGAAAAACTGCAGGTGCTGAGATTAGTACTGTGCGTGAGATGTCTGAAGTTCCTGGGGGATTTCGAGTGTTTCAGAACACTAACAAAGCTCGTATAGGTCAAGAGTTTGAGAGCACTGATGATGGTGAGGGATTCCAGATGTAGAAGAATATAGCAAGGATTGGGATCATCCAGATTTTGGTGATCCAGTTGATTCAGTGACCTGGAAGGAATCAATGAAATATGGCATACTGTGGTTTAACTGAGGTAGTTCTACGACAGGTAGTGACTGTGGTTTAAGTGAGAAGACAGAAGATGTGACTGTGGTTTAAGTGAGAAGAGAGAAGATGTCATGAAAAGCCCAAGTGTCTTTGACGGTACAGTGGTGCAGTTCATGCGTTCAAGAACTAAGGAGGCACTGCACTTTGGTCAGTGTCTTGGAATATGAAAGATGGAAAAAGAGCATAGGCATTTGAAATAAAGTGAAACTGAGTTCCTTCCAGGTTTTGTAACCACTGCAGAAGGTAGGATAGTGCAGTTTCTATCGGGTGTTTTGGTAACTGGAGAGTTAATGATGTCCAAGCCTCTGGACATTATTATGACATTACTATTGGACTTTACTATGTCCAATAATGCTGTCTGTCCCAGGTCCCTGGAAACACTGCGGACACAGTCATCTTTTCAGTGTTTGAGGACATTGCAGGTGCTGACTCAGTCCTCATTTCCATCACTTGACATATGTTGGGAGGAGTCCAGGTTTGGCAACAGCAGAGAATCTGGATACTCCATGTGTTGGATACACAGGCGAGAACATTGCAGGCTATGGGATCCCCATAATATTTGACAACAATAATTTCTGGAGTCATGTGACACGGAACTGTGAGAGATGCTTGTAACACTCTATGTGATTGAGAACACTGTAAAATCTCTTAGTAGCTAATTATCAGAGAACACTGGAGATGTTGCAATATCGCGGATGTTTCCCAGGTCACAGACCTTGAAGGGATTCAGGTGATTGTCTAGAGAAATGTGTAGAGGTATTCCAGGTGTTGGAAGGACACTGGGGAGTCTGAAATACACCAACTGATTGAGAATAGGAAACTTGCTGGGAATATTTTATGTGTTTAAATTCCTTAAAGATGCTGGAATGCCGAGATGTTTCACAACTTTGACACTGTGAGAATCCAAGATTTTGAGCCTTTGAAGGCACTGCGAGTTTTGGGAATGTTTGAGGACATGGCCGACACAGTGTAATCTATTTGTTTGACCACATTGAATAGGAGGCAAAGTGTTGGCTAGCATTGCACATTCTTAGATAACTGAAACACTGGCAACACTGCTGTAATTGGATGTTGGAAACCTTCTACTTGCCAAGATATGCTTGTGTTTTGGAAACTCTGAAGTTGCTGGAATACTCCACAGCTGAAACCATCAGACATGCTGATATAGCAGAGATACTGGAGAAAATAACTCCTACCGAAATTGACCCCTTGTTTAAAAGCTTTGACAAAGCAAGGGTAGTCAAGTAGTTTTAAACATTGCTGTTTGAGCCACTGTCTAGCTGCTCTTCAACAATGACGAGGGTTTATCATCCAGAAGTTTGAGTACACAGCTGACAGGGGGACGTTACCTATGATTTGAGAGAAAGAGCACCAGGATAATCCAGGTGCTGCATATCCAGCAAATGCTGAACTATTTGATGTGGTGAGGAGGGGAGATTGCGTTTATAGTGATTGAGTAGACTTTGATCAAGAGGACAATGGGAAAGTCTTGGTGTTCTCGATCCTGAAGACCTGGCATAGTCATGTAGCTGTAGAATGTTGCTGACACTGGATTGTTCAGGAAAAAGAACATTGTAGGAGATGTGAATAACCACGGAGTCTGAACTAAAGGCTGAGAGTGTCCATGGTTTCAAACACTGAGGATGCTGAGATACGCCAATGTTTGATAACATCCCAGTGTGGTTGATGGCTTTAATAAATCTCTCTGAGAGCGGTGGATTTCTTCAGATGTTTGAGGTCACTGAAGATGAGGGAACAGTCTGGGTGTTGGAGAATAGGGCGAATGTAGGAATAGCACAGAAAATTGAGAATATTGGTGTTGATGGGAAGTCCATGTGTTATTGGCCAAAGCAGAAGCTAGGATCCTTTATCGGTTGAGAAGATTCAAGGTTCTGTGATCATCCAGCGGTGTGTCAACAGTGAAGTGGCCAAGTAGTCAGGCAGTTGAGAATATTGCATGTGCTGAGAAAGAACTTTTATCTGAGCAAAAGTGGATGCTGGGATACCGCATCTTTTTGAAAGCAGTGCAAATACTGGCAGACATTGAGTTTTAGACTCTAAACATGTGTGGAAGAATACAAGAGTTTGGAGACATTTCTGGTGCTACATAAATTCATGAAGTTTTTGAAACATGTAGCCCTTCCCGAGGCTCAGGTGTTTGAAGCAAAGGAAAAGGCTGTGCTATTGAATGTGTAGCAAAATATTGTGGACACTAAAAGAGGAAAGATGATCGAGAATCAATAGATGCCTATTCACATGTTCCTTGGGAATGGGGAAGACAGACGTATATGCCTGGTGTACATACACCCTGCACATGAGGATCACACCCACGAGTTTGTTTCAGAGGATTGGAAGTGTTATGACATACCAGTGTCAGAAAACTGTGATGATACAAAAAAGTATGGATGTTGAGATCTTTGCAGTTGCTGTTGCACTCCAGAAATTTGAGAATTTTGTACATGTTGGAATAGAAAAGGCTAGTGGTAATTCTGCAGATGTCATGACAGTCCAGGTCTTTGTAAACAGAGAAGACACTGGAAAAATATTATGTGTCTCAAATTGCTCTTTAAAATGAGTGAATGGCCCCTCGTATTTTTCCTCAATGCCTGTGCTGCAATAAAGTTTGCGGCGTGCAATAAGGGCATTTCCCAAGACCCAGTGAATTATCAGTCAGAGGAATAAAGGGCTCTGGGTAACTCGAAGCTTGTCTTCCTCAAGTAGTCTCAAGACAATTCTTATTGCTTATGCCTGGAAGGACAAGTGGTGATACCTTCACTGACTCCAGGGAAAGAGTAAGATGCCTGATACGTTTTTGGCCTGACCTGACTCTACAGCATATCTCCATTTCTCAGAAGCCCAAATACCTTAATGACTACTGTCTGTTGTTTTGACTGTGCACCTCATGGAACATGACAGCCTTGTCCTATGTTTCTGTCAGTTGAGCATTCCCATCAACATGCATGGATACCTCCCTCCCCATTCTGAACATCGACAGCGATCTATCCGATCTCGGATGAGTTGTACTTTCATATTTCGAAAACTATTCAATAGAAAACCATGCAAATGAACTCTAGTTTTTTGAACGTGTGAGTATAAGTGTTTAGGGCTTGGCAGGTGTGAGTGGTGTCATAATTCCTGTGCAGTGACTTATGCTGTTGTTAATCTCCCTGGTGCCTTTGGGAAGTACGATCATATGTGTTTAAATACATATTGTGTAGCACGAGTAATGTTATGAAAACGGCTACTACACCAAAATGTATATAAAACACAATGTGTTCATAAGAAATGTGCCAATCCATTGCTCTCATTGTGTGGTGTGTGTCCTGATTTCTTGGGGCCCTCTCCCATCTGTTCATGTCTGGACCCACGAGATGAGACACAGATACTCTAAGTATATCACACAGTGACGTGTCCTCTCTCGCTATATGATGGAGATTATCAGGAGAATTAACTGATGATGACAATGTATTGATGAATATCTTGCTTTCTGAGGAACCAGTGATTTGAGCCATGACCCCTGTTGGTGTTCTCATAAATGGCTTTACCCTTAGCAGTGACTTGAATACTGGTGGTACCTGAAGTAATGGAGGGCATGGGAAATGTTGCAACCACAGTTACGAAGCAGCACAGCAATGCAAATGAGCAGTGGAATGTGAACTGTCAATGTTCCTTTTACATCTGGTCATTTGCACTACATATGAAGTGAAAGCTGTAAAATTAATGCAATAATTGTAACAGTATCAATTCTAATTGTTCACTCATCAAGAAACAGGGCTTCTTCAGACAAGGCTATAGCAGGGGGAACACCGGCCCCCATTCCCAGGAAACGTTCAGGGGTATGAGAGAAGGGGCTGTGGCTATCCAACATCTCACATATCCACCTGTCCATGTGCTCCCAGGCTCTCTACCCTTCTTTCCCTAAAAATGTCAGTGGCACCATGCTAGTACCTTCCTCATGTCAGGAGTGTGGGATGTGCACCTAAGCCAGGGAAAACAGGTGGCTGGTTTCCCTGTGTCCTGTTGTTTCAAAGCAGTAGTGGTCACAGGGAGAGGAGAGTGTCCTCCACAGCTTGTCATGAGACAAGAGACTTGTATCCCACAAGTAGAAGGCACACTCATTCCTTAGAGCATCTTGCAACTACCTGATGACTATCTGAGGCAAACTGCTGACAGATTGGTGTTAGCAGAAAATAAACACCTCAGCTTCATGCACAATGTCATTTGTAGAACCTCGTGAAGTGTGCAAGGAAAGCTGAAACACAAAAGCCTCATTTTATTTGGCTTTTGGTTCCAACACAAGTTTCACAGTACAGGACAGCCATGTAGTTTGAAGGCATGCCTCTGAAAGGGCATGGATGACAGGAGGAGAGATTAGGGAAAATCTTATTGGCTGGCAGCCTAACTGGGAAGGTATTTTGTGGAATGAGCTAGATGGAACAGTTTTCTATGCATATTGAATCAATGTTTGGATTTAGGAGAATTTCAGGACTAGTGGTGGGGGAAGCTGAAGATTGCGTACCCTATTGTATGCATCTCTGGCCCCTCTGTCAGCAATATAGCAGAATTCTGCCCTTTTGCCGTGTCCCAACTTGAAGGCAAAATCCGATGCAACTTTTGAGGTTCTCTTATTGGCACTGCCCAGGAAAGGAAAGAATCTCAAGAAAAACAACTTTCTTTATAAATAGAGGAGAAAAACCAGGAGCAACAGTGGATAACTATTATGGAAATCTAACATGTTTATGTAGACACCCTTGCCTAGCTTGGTCTCAGGAGAGGAACTTAGTGGTCATCGTTGCATCCCTCAGCTGTTGGATGTCCTGCATTTTTGATCCTATCACTGCAGAATCAGTGTGAGACAGGTTCAGTTAGCCATCATTACATCAGCATATGTTTTGGATACTCACTGACTGTGTTTGCATCTGATTTGTGTTGAAGTCAGGCCTATGTGTAGAGATAAATCTGGCTTCACTGAGCTGTAGGCACTCAGGGTTACAAAGAGTAGATGTTTACCAAAACCGCATCTGCAGTGTTGCTTGTCTCCCAACTACTGTGCCTGTGTGTATCCTGTGCCCCTTGGCCCTTATGGACATTCATTTAAATTACTTTGCCGTGATTGACAAAGGTTGTGCATATCTGCCCAGCTTATAGTATGTGTTCTTTCCCACTAGACTTCCATTAAAAAGCTGGGATATAAATTGCAACAACTTAGAAATCCAAGGTGGCCTCTGGGGTATAAAATCCATGAAGCCAGTTACAAGAATAATTCACCACAGAAGCTGCTATGTGAAGAATCACAATCACTTTGTCTACCTGTAGTGCGCACAGTTTGGGCAGAGACTGTCCTCACACTCATTTCTCAGCCAAGGCTGGGCAAGGGGATTTTCCCCAGGTTTTAATTACTGCATCGTTTGTGTATCTTGTGAACAATAGGAGCATGTGCATTATCTGTGACCCAATGAGGTGGTCTGCAAAAAGGTAATGGTGGAAACTCTTGCAGGGTCGTCTGAACGGTCCAATCCATGTGGTGGAAGCGGAAGTGTCTGAACAATGATAGAATTTGGACACAGTCCCCTCATCCCTACATATCTTTCCAATTCCAGCATTGGCAATCAGAAAGCCTTGGTCACTGAAACTTTATCCCCAATGACTTGTGGCCGCAGACCATTCTTGTCAGGTTCTGCCTCAATTTTCAATGTCAATGCAAAAGGTTGTTGTTACCCTCCCCTGGCCCCAGATAGAAAACTGGAACAGAAAATTTGAGAATCTTGCTTTGGGCCACACAATTGGAAGAGGTGTTTTTGAGACTCAGACATGGTAAGGACTGAACCAGATTGCTGATGCTGGGAAAATTGAGACGAGAATACTGAAGGCTAGAAAGGAATGTGGTACATCTGGTGCCCAGATGAAGCCTGACTGGTGTCCATGTGCACAACCTTGCCCCTTCCCACCCTTCACATCTGATGTTCAGAGGCCTGAGCACACCAGAACAGGATGCAGGAGAAGTCAAGGGAAGGGTGGGGTGAACTCAATAAGAGGCAAATTCCACAATACCCAGTATGCTAGGGAAATCCCTTTCCAGATGAGTGTGCTTACATTCTCTTTCCCTGGGCAGTAAAGTAACTGTATGGACTCCATGTGTCAGGCCTTGTTGAGGTTCAGGAGCAGTGGCTGAGCTAATGTGCTGTCTATGGTACTCCTAGAACTCTGTTTCTTCAGTGATGAAGTGAATGTAAAATCTCGGATTCCAGTTAATATTGCAAGGCAATTTATTGAAACACAGGGTGGAAAAAGCCTGAATTACATTGGTGTGGATATTTCTGCTGCGGTGTGGGAATTATTTGTCTATCACATGGATTTTCAAGGGTGTGCAGTGTTGTTTCATCAGGGGACTTGTGTACTGATGATTCTCCTGGGGAGAGTAAAGGGCCACCTCACTTCATCTGAACTCTGCTCTGATATGGCATGTCATGTGTGTGGGATACATTTTTATTTTGACATGTGAGGTGCTACTGAACGCTAATCACTAATCAACCTAAATGAAAAATTGGGCTACTTTCTCTGAGTGTCTCTTCTGTTGTCTCATGATGTATGACTTGTGTGAAAGCCTTGACCAGGGCCCTCACAAGAGTAGCACTTCTGCCCAGATGGTGTCTTCTGGGGTAAGCTGAGATCTGACTTCCATGAGAAACATTCTCTACAGTGAACGCACACACAGTGTTTTCTCCCTGCAGGGGTCCCCTGGACTGTGTGTTGCGATTGAACTTCACTTTAATATGGTGCCTGCCCTCTCGTAAAACATAGGGATTCTTCCCTGATTTTGTCCTCTTTTGTCCTCCTGCAGCTGATTTCTTTGTGTATCCTATCCGACAGTATTTGCAAGAATATATTTCTCCCTTTGAATGAGTCTGCTGGAAGGTGATGACATCTGACATCCCTGCAAATCCCAGTCCACACTCCCTACAAGGATAGGCCCTGTCCCCTGAGCATGTATTCTGGAGTCTCTTCAACACTGACCCATCACAGGAGCCTTGCCTACATCCTGCATAACGGGTTTTTACACTTCTAGGCATTCCTCCCCGCACAAAACATACTCCTGAAATCTTTTGGTGCACTTCCTCCAGTCAATTCAGGTTTTCTTCCAGAATTTTCTCACCCTCACTAGAGCTCCTTTGGGTACAGTAGGTTTTGTAAAGAAGTCCCTATTTTGCCCACTCTCTCTCATACGTTTAGCAGCGATTGGGTCCCTTTTCCCATCTCTTGACATTCGTCCTACTCATTCCCTCTCTGTGTATCAGCATTTTTCTGCTGCTCTCTCTGATCTTCTCAGCAGGGTTCCACTGATTGGAGGTGTTTCCTTGCAGATGTTCCTTGGGCAATCTGAGATGGGTGACTGTTCTTCACATGTAGGCAGAGGAATTTCTATCTGGAGAAGGCTCGAGGGCAGGATGAACAGCGGTGCATGTCTTTTTTTGGTGGGAATGAAAGGACACATTGTGGTCAGTGCACATGCTAAAAAGCCTGCCTGGATCACATGCTTGGTTTTCCTTATTGGAGGAACAGCCCTAAGAATCCTTCCCATTGTTGTGACAATGCAGGCTGTGTGTCCCACAAAGTGTTCCTTCACAGTCTATTTTCCTTTTCATTCCCTTTCACTGCATCATCTTCAGGGGCCCACAAAGCCCACATGAACTGTGTTTTCTACCATGTTCAAAGGACATGGAGATTGTGGGACACCCAGATTCGAGTTCAAACATTCTATGGATGAAAGGGCAATGACTTAGCGGTTCATATGTATTTGCTAGGTTGTGTTAAAGAGAGTAACTACAAGTCTCAAGAGAAAGAGATCTCTGTTTTCTCTCTCTCCACAATCATAATATGAAAGTATGCACTATGGCATACCACTCACTCAGGGACCAAACCCCATTTGATTCCTTCTGAAATGAATTATTCCTTGGGCAGCCATTGAAAACACTATGTATAAGGATCTCTTGAGTGATCTCTTTTAAACATATGACAGTTCTCGCTATCTTAAATAGAGATACGTCAATCTGCACCTGAAGACTGCGTACTTGACTCATCTCACTAAGGAAAGCTTCCAGTGTCTCAGGAGATAGCATAGGCTGTGTATTTTCCATCAGCCAGGTGTATATCTCAACACCATTCCTATTCTATTTGTCCAGAGTGACAAATGAGTGGTCTCAGCAAGCCAGACACACCAACTCATATCACTCATGCTCTAACCAACCCCACTCTCACAAATCCTTTGTCCACAGGTAACTGGGGAAATGTTAAGTCCTGGGACAGGCCATTCTTGACCCTCAGACACACTGAAGTGCCCCTGCCCCAGCCTGCACACACAACAATATCTATCCACTTGTACTGCTTTTCTTTGCTCCAAGCACTAACCTTTATAATTTAAGACCACACTAGCACCTGTAGCTGGTTATCCTGCCTTCACCTGAGAGTGGCTAAAGGATACCCCAGCACCTGGTGGGCTTATTAGCCATTCAATGCACAACTCAGAAAAATGATGACTAACAGCCTATGCATATACATATTTGAATTCAATGGATGATAGATATTAAGTAAAAAAGCAGGAAAACTTTTGGAAAAATGGTTTGTGGATAAAACTGCATATTTGTTGTAACAATTTTCACAGGGCAGAAAACACACCAATGCAATATGCAGGGGCATATTTATGCATGCATCTTTTGAAAAATTGGAAAAAAAATTAAGTGTAAGTGCTGATCGTAGTGCTGAAAGGTGTATGGGCTGGACCCTTGATTTATGTAGCATCTGAGTGCAAAAGTTTCTCACTTTGCATCCGAATATACTCTATTTCGGCATTACTACACTACAATTTCTAAGGACAGGACGCTATCTGCTTTTTTTTAATCTTTGAAGAAGCACAGTGGTGCCCCACATGTTCCAAGAGGAAACTCATCCTTCTACTTACCATCTCACTTGATACCCAGCTGCTGGGCATACTCATCCCCGAACCATACCAGCAGCTCACAACCCAGGCTGATGTCCTGGCAGGTTCTGTAGAAAATCTTCCCATAATATTGACAGGCCGCCAGGTTGTGCTCTTCCTCATCCTGGGCCCAGTTCACATACCTGGGATTGAGGCTGAATGAAGGGAAAGAAACTACAGCAATGACGACCTGACATAACCACAAGAAGCCCCTCACTGACTCTTAAAGTCCTCAGGCTGTGATGTCAGCCACTTCTCAAAACACTCCCAGGGAGCCTAAAGTTCAGTTTCTGAGCCTCTGTCTGAATGTTCCATGAATGCATGTCTCCAAGACGTGCAAATGGTGAACATCCTCCCTGGTACAATTTTCTGAAGCTGAGTCGTGGACTTTAGCTCCACCCTGGTTGGCAGTGAAACCCATTGAGCTCTACCTTCTCTATAGGCCAGCAAATTTGCCTTTCACAACAAATAACGTGGAGCTTGATCTACACTCTGCTTCCACATTAGCTCACAAGGTTGGATTACGAGCTCCAGTTCATCATCTCTGGACAAGTCTTTCTCCAATCTTCCCAAAAGGTACTCAGAGTACTTTTCACTTGCCTCCACTAGGTTCCTCTAGAAATTTGGATCTCTGTGTCGTACCAAACGTTACCAAACAATAAAGTTTTGCTCTCTCTTCCAACATTTAAAAGGGTGCGTCTCAGGAAAGCTTCCCATGATCATATCTCAGCAGGCCTCAGTATACAGTTCCATTCAGAATTAATGCTGGGATTCATTGGCACTGTGCTCTTCTCACAAATTTGGAACATTACATTTCAGTGTTTCTAAAAGCAATCTTTTCCTATC
>JAPYXV010000016.1:423674-439183 GCA_028533065.1 Trachops cirrhosus | reverse complement strand
TCCTGGCCAAGACTCATGGCCTAATGACCATCTCAGCTCAATAATTTCTTACATTTTCATCCCCTACTTGAATCATTAGGTTTTGTTCAGCCTAAGAGTGTCATCGAAACTGAGTCTCTAGTGTCTTTACCACAGCATTGACATTTCCATCAGGTTAAGATGCCAACTAGACTTCAGCTGTGTTTCAAACCCACACACATGAAAGGAGACCACCCTATTTAGCCCTCCCTCTCATAACCAGAGACGATGATGACCTTGTCTCTATTAGACTTTCTCCAACCCTCACCCTATGAACAAACTGAAGAAATCTTGTTCTCTTCTGACCACAAAGAATCATTGGCAGCCCCAATTTTGTGACGTATTCAAAACAAAAGCAGTAGTCATCATGCTTATGACTTCCTCTTTAGGGACAGGATACTAAAGCATTCTTCAATGAGTGTTTTTGTCTTCTCTTTGAATTCAGGTCAATCCAATTCCTAAGAATGATTTGAGGTGAGAGAGCCATCAGGGCCTTTGCTTACACAGAGATGGTTTTTACCTTGTTCCAAATTTGAATTCTTTCCACATTGTGCACCAAGGATAATTTCGTGTACCGGCCACATTTGGACAGCATTTGGGAAGTTGACACTTGGGATGTCCGAGTGTGTTCACATTTCATATGTTCTTAGTATGTTTATATTCAAATCGGAGTCCAATTAACAAAAAAGTGGTTAATGAAACAACAATAAAATAGTTCTCTCATGGAGTCAATGGAATATTAAAACCAGTGACACACTGGTACAAGGCAAGTACACCACAGAAGCTGCTGTGTCACATGGTTCTTCAATGTTCTGTACCTGTGATGTGCACAGAATGCAGGCTGATGCTGTCTCCAAATTCAGTCCACAGGTAAGACTGAGGAAGTGATTTCCCTACAGCATATCCCCAATAGCACCTTGCTGCATGTTGAGGAGGACATGACATGGCCTGCCCAACATTTTTGGGGGAAGAGACCTACCCAGAGACAGATCAAAAACTTTGGCCTCCTACACAGTGATGGGATATGATTGGGAATAGGGTTGGCTTGATCTCAGAAGTAAAGTCCAGACAGCAGGAGGAACATGAATGCATCTGTGGTGTTGGTTGTGCTGAAAGAGAAAAACTTCAACAGGGCAGATGATGAAAATGCTGCTGGGGCCATATGCTTTGTCTGTGGATTGGAATGGCCCTAGTACCCCAGTCATTGTGGTGGCAATGTAAGCTATGTGTCACAGAATGGATTCCTTCAGAGTCAAATTCCCCTTTAATTTCCATACACTGCATCATATTCAGATAAGGGGAAAGCTGAAATATTTTTTTTCTCTACAAAGTTGGGAGACTAGTGACAATCAAGAAGTGTCAATGGCTGCTTGACAACCTCTGTGGTTGGAACTGCACTGGACTTTCCCCAATGTATGTATGTACAAGTCTTGTTAAAGAGAGCAACCACAGGCCCCAAGGCTGTGTTGTTTGTCTTTGTTTCCAAAACAAGACAATACTAATAAGTCCCCACTTAAGCCTCCTGCCATTTATTTATACTTGATTTCAATCTGTTTGAGCCCTTTGCACATAAAGTAGGAGGAGTCTCGTTGTATATGTCTGCAATCACACTTCTTACAGTGACCACCACCATACATCTCCAACAACACTGCCGTTCTTTGTCCTTTGAATATGAAGGAATCTCTGAGTAGATTCTTCACTAATATTTATTTTGAAAATATGTGCACCTCGACTCTCAGTAAAAGGAAACAATCCTCTGTGTTTGAAGATTGAACTGATGCTGCATTTCTTTCACACAAGTTTTAAGGGTCTCAGGATACATGAGAGGTACCGCATTTCAATCCTCAGGGCTTTTACCCTACCTCAGTTCTCACCCTCTATACCAAGAGTGATAACTGCGAGGCCTCAGGAATTTGACCCAAATGACCTCTTTCATTTCTGGTGCTGGGGATCAGTCTGCTGTGATCCTTTGTGTGTCCTCAGGGGTGATATTAAATGTGAACTCCTGAGAGGGCGCTTTCCTGACAGTCTGTCATGAAACACTCTCCCCTCACATGGATCTTTCAGTCCTCGCTCTGGATTAGTTTTCTGCAAAGTACTAACCAATGTGTACTCTGGCACATATGCAATCACATGTATGTCTTCCCAAAAGGATATCAGTTGTGTGATCTGTTTGAACAATGAACCAAGTTATGTAAGCCTCAGTGGAATCTGTGCTTCAAGATGTGCATCAGGTCAATTAAAATGTAATCCCATCCCCCTGGGGAGTCCAGGGATCTCCAAGCTTTCTAGTGTCAAAATTTGTGTAGCAGGGAGCTTTGTGTTTTGAGGACACACATTGTCGTTTTCCCTCAAGGTTTTTGCAGTTCTCTTGATAGGAAAGAAACATTGTGTAGAGAATCAAATGGAACAGAAGTTTGAGGGTGGTCATGGAGGGAATATGATGAAATGCAAGGATACTTGGGATTGTGGCAGTTGATGGTCTCTGGCTCTCTGATATAATCCATTGGGAAGAGGTTTTTCCCTTTAATCAACATTATCATTGAAATTTCTGACTTTGGTGGTATGTATTGCATTAAAGCCACTGAAGGTGTTCTAATGTAATTTTTTGGTGTGGACATTGCGTTCAGAAAAACCACCTATCCCTCCTGAAATCACAGCTCTTTCAGACCCCGTGAGCATTTTACTGCCACTGTTGTCCACCAGTCATTTCCTTTGCTTGTCATGTACAAAACCATGTGTGTCTGTACAAGAACAGCAGGCATCCCAAAAGGGAAGAATCATTTCTTTGTTTCTGCCCATCTTTGGCCCAAATTACCCTCTCATCCTTACACTTGGTGTAAGCACATCTTCTTGCACAGTCCTCTTAGCACACAGTGTGAATTCATATAGTGGCTCTCCATGTCTAGCACGTGGGAGGTGAGATCCCTGATATTGACAGAAGGGGAATGGGATACGAAAGAAAAGGTTAAGAGGAAAAGAATTCTCATTACAATGGAAGGAGGGCGTTCTTCCTTTTGTGTGATCGGCCCAAAGCAGAGACCCACCAGGACACCCCATATGTCCCTCCTCAACCCAACACCAATGCCGAGGATGCCTGATAGGCTGAACCTCAACCCAGGGGGGCAGTATGAAAGCTGAACTGTTGGGATTCCATATGTCCACCATAGTGTCTTTAATAAACCTAGTGCCGATTTCACAGGAAAGTTTCATATGCACAAGCCCTAATGCTTCTCAAAAGCTGAATGAGGCAGGAGTAGGTATTAAGATAGCAGGGGGCTTATTACTATATCCGATATGCTGCAGGTGTGGGTGGGAGCTCAGGCCCCTCATGTCACTGAGCCTCCATCCGATACTCTGGTATATATTTCGTAATCAGGGAGCTAGAGATTTAGGTTCCTAATGCCTACACAAAATTACTTTATCAACACTTATCATGACACTTTGCAAGGCTCACTCTCAGACATGTTCAACATTGTTGAGCTGCTGAAGCCCTGGTACATACGCCACTTTCCATCTCATGGTTATACACCCCCATTGACTTCCTTTCTCCTCAGTTCTACGTTGGAGGAGAGCAGGTGAGAAAGGTTATTGGACTACAGTGTTAGACTCTCTGTCTTCTGAGAACACACGATATTCTCCCATCAAAATCCCTTGTACTCTACTGATGTGCCAATTAAATGTTTTGCCTTTCCAACATGTACTAATTCAAAAATACTGTTTGAGGGCACATTATGTTATTTAGGCATTACTCACATGCCTGTGCCGACAACACCAAGATACTAGGGACCTTATCAACTCAGGCCCTTTTATGGCAAAACACTAATTGTTAATTGTTTTATATTTAATTTAATGCTTTTCCACCATATGTTAACTTCCTACTCCTATACTCAATGATCACATTTGAATTCTGGAGTTCAGAGAATTTACAACGTCCAGTGTAAAGTTCAGCCTCTGTTTCACTGAGCACAAGCCATGGTCTATCTGAAGTGCACTCCAAACACCTATGCCTTTAAGATCTGTGCTTCTTGAGGGCTTAACGGAACTATAGTGTCCAAATTATTACCTCCTACCTAATTCTTTTTAAAGGTCTGCAAGGGTACTTGCTTCTCCAGGAGAAGACACTGTAATCTGGCCGATTCTGAGCCATTTTGGGCTACAGATCCTCTCTTTTGAGCAATCCCTTCCACCTAGACTCATTAAAAATGGTTGCTGGGCATTGCATTCAAAGGACATGTCACATTGTAAAAGGCGACATGCACTCATTTAAATTTCACTTCTTAGTATACATTCTAAAAAGTGTGTCTTTTATTACTATTTTGACAGTTCTTGTATGAATCTGAGTAATATGAATATTACAGTGAGAAGTGAGGGTATATGTGTAGACTTCATTCACAACACAAATCCAATCCCTTCAGGCTCCATTGATTCTGAATTTTCTGTAAGAGTGAGTGTGGTCGTAATGGGTCCAAAACAAAGGCAGAGGTGGCTTAAATGTATCTAGACAAAAAGGGAAGAATGCAAAATTTGTATGTTGTCATATATGGGAAAGAATACTGCATTAGAATTTGATGGATCCATTAAATTCTGTTTGAATAATGTTGTACTGCCTGCAAATTCTCTTCAGTTTCATGATCCATAGCATCCTTATTCTTAACGTTTGTCTGGTCATGGCATTGGTGGATGTTCATCAATGTGATTTGCAAATTGACAGTGTATGAAGTGGATATTAAAGTGGAGCTATCATGTCACTGATAAACTTCCCTCACTTTTCATACCTCAATGTAAATTAATTTTGGAGTTCCTTGACTCAGTGTAGGTGAAATTGTAATAGTGACATCATCCATGTTTCCAATTCTCAACAGGCACTCTGAGGCATCTCTGAAAAATCAGGTATAGACCAGCTTCTCAGAGGCCTTACAGTGCCGTGAGCAAGCAGCCAGATAGACGGAGGCGAAACACAATGATAATGATGTAATGAACACTCAGAACATGGTGTTACTTCTTCCTACATGGATGGCCATTGGAAGCCAGTCCATGAAATGCGAGTTTCGGTTGAATAGTGTGATCCTATATGAAGTTCTTCATTCAAGCATAACTTGTGGTTTTTAATCATCAAACCTGAAGCTCCAAAGGGATTGGATAAGCTTTTTTTGAGTGAGAAGTTCGACCACTGGGTAGCCTATATCTTCCTTCTTCAGGGATCATCTGCTCTACAAACAACCCATAAATCAGTAAGAATCCCTCAGTCAGAGGATGATAGCCCCTGTGTGAATTCAGCACGACAGCACTGTGCATGAAATCAATCATTAGATAAATGGTGTAGTGGTATATGGACACGAGGTTGTATGATTTATAAAACTATGAAAATCTTACCAGGATTCTAAGTACTTTACTGCAGCAAAAGAAGAAATTTTTCTACTTTCATAATGTGACCTCAACAATGTAATGAAACATTCCTGGATATCTGAACCTCTCTACATTTCCCTCCCATTACCTGCTTTTGTGTCCCTGAGGGAGATTTCTTGTCAACTGGCTTTAGGAAATACTCACCTCCTGTAGCCTCTGAATACCACCCCAGAACATTTGAATATAATGTAATGAAGTGTTTTGCTTTGTATATGGTTGCAAATTGTGCAGACGGTCAATGGCTTCAGAAAATTCTGGATCAGACAGTAGCCGAAGGATGAGTGGAAAATGTTCCCTGAGTTATCACTAAGGCCTTTGCTTCTCTTCGGGGAACCACCTAGTAATATTCCTATGCTTCAATGGGACAAAGCATCATCTCTGACCCCTCCTATATTCATGAATTGTTGCAGGAGGTAACTTGGTGTTTTAGGACAAGAATACGATAAATGCCATGTATAATTGCACACACCCCATTACATTATCCAGGCCCTTTCTCCTTTCTCTCTTCACCTTCCAATTTCCTCGTACAGGTTCATGAACCCTTGTACAAATTATCTCATTTTCTTTATCTTTGCAACCACATGGATAACAATCATATTAGGGGCAGCTTCAGAGATTCTGAGCAATGCACTGTCATGTCATGGACCGGACAAACATATTTTCTGTGAAATTGAGCATAACACCAAGATTTCAACTGTGTTTAAACCGCAGAGAATTGAAAGCAGAACAACCCTGCTTGCCAAACTTTAGAAAAACTAGACAGCACGATTACATGTCTGAAACCAGGAACTTACTCAAAGATCAACTGCACCCTGCTCTGACCCACAACCTCATGTTCCTTATTCATCATGATTACTATGTTTCCCACAAGTCCTCTTTCTCACCTCAAGAACACAGGTGTTGCAGCATTTTTCAAGAAACAGACCTTCCTCCTCTTCTGCTGTGGACAGCTATTTCAAACTGCTTTTATCATTCATTTTCGTATTTTATACGTCTGCCGCTTCTTTAAAAACAAGCGGCAAAGGTTTACTGTAAGTGGTTGTGAGTTATTCATGCTGTAAATGGTCTATATGCTGTAAGTGGTTGTATAGGTATTCATGCTTATTTTATATATTCCAAAATTTGTTTGAAGAGACCCTTACATCGATTTCATGGCTGGTGTTTTGTATGGTGGCTGAACATCAAAAACATGCCTTGTGTAATCCTAAGATTCAGCCTGATTTAAGCCATGTCTCTGTCAGGAGGTCAGTCCTGTTTCCCTTGAACCCTCCCGTGAACCCTCACTTTGCTGCACCATTAGAGATGCTGGTATATATTTCATTTCAGGGGAGTCTCATTATCCTCCAAAAGATCCTTTTGTGGCAATCCAGAGTTGGCAGCAGAAAGCTGGTGCAGAGTCTATGAGAATCTATTGACAAATCAAGAGCATATTGTGAAGGGAGAAGGAGCTGCATAGTTTATTCCTCCAAAAGCCACTATGAATCACTTTAATGTTTCTGGAAAATCTTCAAAAGCAGTGTGTGAACACTTCCATGGCAGCGCCAGGCCTGGTCTGACACACAGGAACAAAATTCTTTCAGACAGTTGTCAACACTGAAGACATCTGTGGAAAAATGGATTGTTAAATGACACATGATAGATACATAGATAGGTAGATATATAGATGGCAGGTGACAGATCAATAAATAAATGATGGCTCCAAAAGTAGAGAGATAGTTAGATACATAGACAGATGATACATGGATATATAAACAGATGATAGAAGATAAATAGACAGGAAGTTAGAATGACAGACAGATGAAAGATACATACATACATGCAGACATACATATGAAGATAGACAAAGGACAGATAGATAAGACAAGCAGCAGCTGTTGTTTACCAGGCTACTCTGCTACATCATCCTACTTTCGGACATCTGCAGAGCCCAGGGTAATTTCATTTCATGCTCTCATAGCAGCTTTTCTCTTCATCTATTATCGCTGCCCATATTCCCCGGGTGAAACAGAAGGCAATGATCTGGAAAGCATTTTCAGTTTGGAGAACATTCAAGGATTTTTCTGATACACAACATTGGAAGTGAGATCCTGGAGAGGGCTTTGAATTTCTCTTCTGTGAAGTAGGCAGACTGTCCAGGACCTTTGGTGTCTACCAGCACAAAAATTGACTGCCTTGCAGTGGTGTCCCAGATCCCCCATATACTGAAACTGTTCCCTGATATTGATGTATCAAGGTGGTTCCTCTCATTCCCTTGATATTTCTGCCCCATGCTGACAGAGGGCCACACTGTGAGATTAGAGTTGGTGTAGCTTTAAGGAATCTCTGCCAACAGATCAGCCCCTCCCGGGAATGTCCTCAGTCCCTCAGAGCATTCTGAGCCTTCAATAAGGTTTGAAACACTATGCGCTGTGACTCTATATGATGTTCTCCCACACCCACTGCATGCTGCCCATGCACATAGAAGGCCAATGTGCTGGGCACCCAATCAGTGAAAACAGGGCAGCCCCATAAGCAGCTCTGTACCACCTGTGAGTATCCCTTGTCTTGGCGATCAATCTGAGCCTTATCCCAACAGGCTTGTTATATGCCCAGCCCTGGTTTCTCTTGTTACACTTCTAGTCACCCAGGACAAAGTCAATGCATTCTTCAAGAGGCAAGACTGAAAGACCCCACAGCTGCGCGTCATTGGCATATTTCTGAAGCAGTTAGAACTATTACCAGTACTGTGCCTTTGGGTACTATCTTTTCTACCTGACGGCACTCTGGGAATTCTCTTGTCTCACCTTAGAATTCTCTGCCATGAAGAATTCTTTGCTCCCTGGCATCAAGTGCACTCCTAATAAGGTACAGGAGCTATCCAGGTGGCTGTGGCTTGAAGAAATCTAAGGTAGCTGTGCTACAAACCTCCCTTGTTCATGCAGTCCCTGGTTCATCAGGATCCTGGGGCATTCACTCTGGCTTCTCCCATATAGCTTTCAAAGATCTCTTTGTTTCCCATCCCATTCAGGGCACAGTAACATGGGAAGTGGAGCCGCAGTGTAGTCTGGATAATTGTTTAGTTCTGAATCAGCTCTCAACATCACCGTTCCTCACTCTAGATCCCACATTTCTACAAACCCCATGTACCTTCCAACAACTCTTTGATTTTGGATCCTCATCGCATATGTTGCGCTTCTACATACCCAAGGTGGACTCCCCAGGGTCCAGGGAATAGGACAGGTCTGTCAAGCTCTGCTACCAGGGACATCAACAAGCACTTACCAGATTCCACAACTCAATTTTGTCTTAGGTGCTGTCCCCGCCCCTGCAATTTGCTTCAGGGCGCTCTTGTTGCATATCATCAGCACCCATACTTCCTTGACAGCAATTCTCAGTTAAGTGCAGAAAGAGTACGGTGAGGGAACTGAAAAATTTTGCCTCACTTTAGTACATTCAGTATAACGGGGAGACACATAGACACAGCAGGATGAGAACAGAGATGGGTCCTAGTCTGCAGAGTCAGAGAGGACAACCTGTGGGAAGTAGTGAGCTCACTTTTTCCATCACCCCCCTGCTACCATGGCCTGCTGTGAAAAAGCAACACCTCTTCAGCAGATATTGTTATATACCTGGGGAAGTGAGGATGGGAGGAAATGTGCCCCTCTCAAGGAAATATTTCTGGACTTGCGCCCTGATGTAATATGCAGTATGGGCCAATGCCTTGTCCAAACTTTTCCCAACCAAATGCAGCGCAGCTTGCTTCTTCTAGGGTATAGCAGATGGACCCCTAAAATTGACCCTGATATCTGTTTGCTTTTGTTTTCATCCCACTGAAATGTGTTCTATCAGGCCTGTGACATTGTTTTCCACCACGTGGAAACTACATTGGATCTATTTGCCTCATGATGACTGGTAAATGGCTGCCAGTGCTGTGTGCTGTTACCTGAATATAGACATACAAAACCTAGATTTGATCATGAGTAATTGCCAAGCAGGGGAATCCTAAAACAACACTAACTTCCTAACAATGTCAGTTGGATCTACTTTTGAAGTCTCACCTGAGAAAAGTGGAAGTAACAACAGGACAGACCAATAGATCCAAATATGGTTGTAGACACCACTTGCACAAGCTGAAATCAGAAACCCGTGAGTAAAGCAAAGAAAACCTCAGGGCAGACTTCCTTTCAGGAATAGCTCAGCTGTTAGATTGACTGAGAACCACACCCTCCTTCTCCTTGGCTGCTTGGATTTTTTGATGCAGCCTTGCCTTATGCCTACATGCAGCGGCAAATCAGTGTCCCTGCCAGAGAGTCCTATTTTAACATCCCAGAAGATGAAGCCAGCATACCAAGACTAACACCAGAAATATTCCAGCGAGGAATCTCATTTGATGGGTTAGTACCATCAACAGGTTCTAAGCCAATCATTGGTTCCGAGGGGAAGGGATAGTGAGATGGTGAAGGCCAACTCACAAATTCTCTCCATGGAGTTACCATAACCACACCCAATCTGATGACAGATTAGGTGCATGTGTGGTGTGCAGAATAATTTGCCAGTTGTATGCGGTCCACTGCCCTCACTGGTTCCTAGAGGTTTTTGGAGAAATTGCCTGTGGATAGCTCTCAGGAATGTGGTGGTCAGACAGTAATCCTGAATATCACCCATCCTCACCTGTAATTGTAGGCATGGCCTAATGCATAGTGCAAGGGATATCTCTGTTCACCAGGACTATTTCTCTTTCTTCAAGCAGACTTGCATGTCACCATACCTGATGTAGATTGTTGAGTTTCTTCTATGGAGATTTTTCCGAACGAGCTCATTCCCATATGCCAGTTCTTTCTGAGAGTGCGAGATGTTTCCAAAGGTATCCGCTCAAATTTCTCTGTTGTGTATGAGGCACTTCAGGTTCATGAGGAAAATAAGGTGAGCACTTCCATAGAGATTACTCTCATGAACACTGACCTTGGCTGCGAAGCTCAAGATGGAGGTGATAATGCTCCTCCCAACAGTGATGCCCCCCCATTCCCATCAGGATTCTTGCTTCATTTCCCTGACATCACATCACTAAACGATGAGATTTGTCCTGTGTACTAATGCCTGGCTCCCATACTGGAATAATTTGTCCTGCTTTTCAATGGTGTTAAGCAAGCCATTTGCCCACTAAGGAACAGACACAACATTCACAAGTCTCTTCAATTTGCAAACCCGTTTTATTTTACAGTCTTCTTTTTGAATTGGAAGCTTCATTCTGCTGAGGCTTGCGGATGATTCTCCCCACTTTCCAGGACTTCACCTTGTGTATTCTGTGGCACTGGCTGGGCATGGTGACAGAACCACAGTGCCACTGGAATTATTTATTCACACAGCCATATTTTAAAAAAAAGCGTATATATCACCAAATAGCATGTGGTTGTCTGCACATTTCCAATTAACTTATAATTACCTTTGAGCTATAAGGGGTTCTTCAGTTTCCCAACATATATTTCTGGGTCATTCTGTGGAATGTTTCGGGAAATATTGAATTCGCAGGAGGTGAGAAATGTTTGCCTTGTGCTCTGCAAGAGCTCAGAAGACACGTGACACAGAAATGATCATGTTCTGACCATTCACTGCCTCTGCTGGATGTTTGGAGCTTTTTGAATCATTGGCATAATCAATAGACTGAGTTCTGGGCTCACAGCAAAGTGCAATCAGAAGGATTGGCTGATCATGGCAGTTGCTAACCATGACACCAGGGTCAGTCATTGCACTCCCATCCCCACACACTGGTGACTGCTTCGAGATCTTTGTGGCCCATATGCTGGTCATTGACATTACTAACTGGAATAGAGAAGTCACCCTATGCAGAGGCAAGCTTCATGCGTTGGATTCCTTAAAGGTTTTGTGGATGATAAGGGAAGATTCCTTAGGCAGACTGTACCTCGGTTGGTATTAGGGAAAATGACTCAGAGACCCTGACCTTACAAAGCCATTAAAGCATGTAATGTATGTGTCAAAGAAGACATATGACTGTCCTGAAGTGACAATGGTGTCTCTGTGTGATTACACAACGAGAGGGCTCCCCACAGATGTCCAACTGATGAACGCAGAATGACTCTTCCACATAACATTTCCCGAGGACTGTCTCCTACACTTTTTCCTCTTGTAATCTCACAAGATATCCTATTGTGTTCTCTAGGTTTCCATGTGATTTTTAAAAAAAATGATGAAGCCGATATTCTGAGTATGATGCCACTCCCAGCTACATTCCTCTTAGCAAGTAACTTAATCTTCTACATCTTGGCTTCTCTCACGTCCATGATAGTAGCAAAACTAATTCTATCCCATTTCTATGGCACTGGAGTCGGTTCAATAGATCAAACACTACTCAGAATATCTCTGTCGAGTGTTCTGAGCAGACCCTGTGTTTTCTGGCTTAGTTGTCTACTTTTCACCCATGTTGTGATTGTGGTGGTGTCATATAATCCAAAATTATCCTCTAATCCCAAGAACTAGAGTGTCTTTGTTGAACACCTTCTGAAAAGATTTGGGTAAGAAGCCTGGATGCTGTGGGCATAATTTTCTTTATTTCATGCTTAGTTATTTACCTTTCAGATTGACTGAACAATAATAATGTGAATACTTCAGAACTGCTCATGCACTCTATTGTTACAAGCTCTCTGGCTGGACATCTTCGCTGAATTTCCCACTTAAAGCAATTTAAGATGCTGCACAAAACCTTAATAATCTTCTAGTGACATCAACACAGGCCAGACTGAAGATTTCTTCATGGGCCGAAAACTCAATGATTGTTGAAAATCGGGACCCAGAAGATTATTGTGCTTTGATGGCATTTGCTCAATGAAGGTGACCTGATATCAATCCTTTTTGGATTAAAGGTAAACATGGCCCGTAAAGGTTTGCTAAGAAAGTGAGTCAATTTACCCTTGAAATACCAACACCTGACATCTCTAAGGTAAGTATGGCAGGGACACAAACCCGTAAGCGCCTTCCAAGGGAGGTGTTAGGCAAATTGCTTCCTTGAATTTTTGCTATCTGGGTGGTGAAAGGATGTCTGCTGAGAAGCAGAACCTAGAGTTGTGTTTTCCCTCAGGACTCACAAAACATTGATTTAATAAATGCTTAAGCCCACACTGGAATTTAAAGTAGTCGTTTGTGGGGGTCAACCACTATTTCCAAAAAAAAAGCAATGGTGCCTGGAAGAGCACTTCTAATGTATTAGGTGCAAAATAATTTTGACAGATTATCATTCCAAAAACATCACACACACACACACACACACACACACACACGCACACACAAATGAAAGATGGAATATATTTTGAATCTACACTGTATAAATGACAAAATGTATGCACATGTAGAAGGCAGAGTTATTAAATTTACATACGCAGACCCTCATTTGTGAAAACAACACTACTGGATTTATAAAGTATTGAGTAGGCTTGCACATTTATTTCCATTTTGAGAATTTTTTAGATTTTATTTATTTTTTGAGAGAGGGGAAGGGAGGGAGAAAAACAGAGAGAGATAGGTCAGTTTGCCTTTGACTCTTATTTCTCACCCTGCTGATGACACAGATGGCAACTCTTCCAGATGGCATGATTGGGAATTGAACCAGTGATTCCTTAGCTTTCATGTCTGTGCTCAATCCATGGAAACACACCATTCAGGGCAATATGCATATATATATAGTTATCAAAGTACACATGATTCTAAACAAGTAAATAATTATTCGTAAGTGTGATTTCACTTATATAAAAGCCAGGGGAGTGAGAATCTGAACAAAAAGAACTTAAAGTGAAGGAATTCACAGAGATAAAATAGGAACTAGTTGTGTATAACAAGTTGTAAGAAATTTTAAGAATATTGCTGAAATATATACAGAGGTATAGGTAAACTGCAGAACTGCGAGAGCACTGGGTGTTTGAAAATTACCATATAAAATAACCATACTTAAACAGTGTAATGGAAAATGAAAAATAAATGACGTGGAACCTCATTGGGTTGGGACTTTTACCCCACAGTTAAACAGTGCAGTTTCAAACCCTGACCAGGGCCCTCCCACACACTCAGCAGAGATTGCAGGTTCCATCACCAGTTGGGGCATGGGGGTGTGGGAATTATTCAATCATTCTCTCCAACATTCTTTTTTTCTCTATCCCAAAGGCTATCCAGTATACGTCTTGAGCTAGCCAGCTAATGGGACAACAGCAATGAATAAAAATCACAGCTAGAAGTCTCACTCAACTATCCAAGACCATTCCAGAGCATGCAGCTGAGGGAAGAAGGAGACTACACCACTGAAATCCAAAGGGCATATCTACAGAAGGACACCCAACCACTTCTGGGAGTCACAGCAGGTCTTTAATACATAGAATCAAACACAACGAGACAGACAAAAATACAGAAAGAAAGAGTCCACAAATAATAGAATGGGAGGAATCTCCAGAAAACAAGGAAAACAGCACACTGGTAAATTCAATTTAATGGAAATAAGGAAGCATGACAGGATGAAAACAGACCTAGAATCCATGAAAAAGAACATGACACAAATAAAGAATAACATATCTAAAGTAGAGAATATACCTAAAGAGTAATCGGTAGATTTGATTAAGCCTAGGATCACATCAACAAACTAGGAAAAGGTAGGGAGGAGCAACTTCAATAGAGAAGCACAAAATAAAATATTTTATAGGCAGAAGCATACTTGAAGTGATGTATTGGGCAAGGTGAAATGTAATAATACTCTCATGCCAGAGTTAATTGAAGGGGAAGAAAGAGATCAAGGCAAAGTACACCTCATTAAGTTATAACAACTGTGTCTGGCCAAGATGGAGACATATACTGAAGATGAGATTCCTGGCACAACTAAAAGGAGGATAAGAACCCATCTCAAATCAATAAGCAATCAGATTCCGGAAAATCATACTGCATGGAGCTCTAGCCACCAAGGAATTAAAATGGCAGTGAATCAGAAAAAGAAAGGATATGATTTCAATTATATAATTAATAATTTCCATTAGTTGGCTTGTTTCCAATCCATGGAAATGCACGTATACTTCTGGCATCCAAACAAAGCAAGGTCCAGGAATTCTCTCCCAATTTTACCAAGTACAAGACAGCAGCAGCTCTAGGGACTCTGCGCTCTGATCACATGTCCTTAGATTAGGTGTCACATTTTGGGACAAGTGCATGTAAGACTTCTCAGACTGTGTGCGTGTGTGTGTGTGTGTGTTCACAGTTGTTTTCCTTCAAGACACAATCATAGTTGCATCTTGTCTTTTTCTGAATACTTATTCCAACTGTGTTATTTGAACATACCCATGGCTCTCATTAGTACTTCTCCCAACGTTTTTTCATCACTACACGTTGCTTCATTATTTTCAGTTTGAATATTTGAATACCGTGGAAGTTATTTCATTTTCCCAATGTGCATGGGTTGAATTTAGTGACACCTCAGTTTCCCAGCGTTAGAATGCAGTGGTAACCTCATCCTCCGTCTTCTGGTCTGCTATTGAAAGCAGGGTTCACAAGATACGGCACCAGGGCCTAGAGGAAAATCATAGATTCTGATCATAGTCTGGTGAAACAAAGCCCATATGGCAGGGTGCAGGAGGGACACAAGCAGCCTGAAGAACTGCCGAAGCTCCAGGCACCCTAATGCTCCCTGGTTTGTCCCTCATCAGCAGCTGGAAAACAAGCCAACAGTAACAACCATACCATGCTCTTTGTTGACACTAAATGAAAGGCAACTTCCACATGCAGAATAGGGTATCCTGTGGTGTAGGGCGGGTCTTCCTCCGGCCAGTCTCATCACTAGTCTGACAGAGGGGCTCCAATCGTGGCCTTGCACTTTCAGCTTCTTCTTACAGCCCACTGGTGGGCAGGTCACCAGGTTTAAGCTCTGATTGGTGGATCCTGACCACTATGTGGTCTTACCCTCAGGAACCTTGCCCTCTGTGATATCATGCCTCATGAGTTCCTCAGCAGGAGAAGCTCTATGGAAACACCCCTCCAAGAGGGGCTGCGCAGCAGGGTCGCCGTGAGACAGAGAGGTAAATGGGGTACTTTGCGGAGTAATACCCTTAGCCCTCCCCCTA
>JAPYXV010000016.1:392728-423174 GCA_028533065.1 Trachops cirrhosus | reverse complement strand
TGCAGGGTGAAAACACTGTGTGTGCGTTCACTGTAGAGACTGTTGCTCATCGAAGGCAGACCTCAGCTCACCCCACAAGATACAGTCTTGGAGAAGTACTACATTTGTGGGGCCTCTGGGCAAGGCTTTCACACAAGCCATACATCATGAGACAACAGAAGAGACACTCAGAGAAGGTAGCCCAATTTTTCATTTAGGTTGATTAGTGATTAGCGTTCAGTAGCACCTCACATGTCACAATACAAATGTATCCCACACACGTGATGTGCCATGTCAAAGCAGAGTTCAGATGAAGTGAGGTGGCTCTTTACTCTCCCCAGGAGAATCAGCAGTACACAAGTTCCCTGTTAAAAGTACCCTGCACACCATTGAAAATCCATCTGATAGACAAATAGTTCCGAAACTGCAGCAGAAATATCCACACCAGTGTAATTCAGGCTTTTTCACCCTGTGTTTCAATAAATTGCATTGCAATATTAACTGGAATCCGAGATAGTACATTCACTGCATCACTGAAGAAACAGAGTTCTAGGAGGACAATAGAGAGCACATTAGCTCAGCCACTGCTCCTGAACCTCAACAATGCCTGAACTATGGACTCCATCCAGTTACTTTATTGCCCAGGGAAAGACAATGTAAGCACACTCATCTGGAAAGGGAATTCCCTAGCGTCCTGGGTATTGTGGAATTTTCCTCTTAGTGTGTATACCCCAACCTTCCCTTGACTTCTCCTGCATTCTGTTCTGGGTTGCGTAGGCCTCTGAACATCAGATGTGAAGGGGGGAAAGGGGAAATGTTGTGCAAATGGACACCAGTCAGACTTCATCTGGGCACCAGATCTATCACATTCCTTTCTAGCCATCGCTATTCCCATATTAGTTTTCCCAGCATCAGCAATCTGGTTCAGTCCTTACCATGTCTGAGTCTCAAAAACTCTGTCTCCAATTGTGTGACTCAAAGCAAAATTCTCAAATTCTCTGTTCCACTTTTCTATTTGAGGTCATGGGAGGGTAACAACAGCCTTTTGCATTGACATTGAAAATTGAGGCAGAACCCGACAAGAATGTGCTGAGGCCACAAGTCATTGGGGATAAAGTTTCAGTGGCCAAGGCTTTCTGATCGCCAATGCTGGAATTGGAAAGGTATGTAGAGATGAGAGGCCTGTGTCCAAATTCTGTCATTGTTCAGACACTTCTGCTTCCACCACATAGATTGGGCCATTCAGAGGACCCTGCAAGGGTTTCCACAATTCCCTTTGTGCAGGCCACCACATTGGGCCAGGGATAATGCACAGCCTCCTATTGTTCACAAGATACAATCACGATGCAGTCATTAAAACCTGAGGAAAATCCCCTTGCCCAGCCTTGGCTGAAAAATGAGCTTGGGGACAGTCTTTGCCCAAACTGTGCAAATTACATGTACACAATGTGATTGGGATTGTTCACATAGCAGCTTCTGTGGTGAATTATTCTTGTAACTGAGCTTCATGGATTTTATACCCCAAAGGCCAACTTGGAATTCTAAGTTGTTGCAATTTAAATCCCAGCTTTTTAATGGAACGCCTGTGGGAAAGAACATATACTATGAGCAGGGCATATATGCACAACCTTTGTCAATCACGGCAAAATATTCTGAACGAATGTCCATAATGTCCAAGGGGCACAGGATACACAGAGGCACAGTGGTTGGGAGACAAGCGAGAGTGCAGATGGGGATGTGGTAAAAATCTACTCTTTGTAACCCTGAGTGCCTACAGCTCAGTGAAGCCAGATTTATGTCTATACATAGGCCTGAATTCAATACAAATCAGATGCAAACACAGTCAGTGAGTATACATAGCATATGCTGATGTAGTGATGGCTAACTGAACCTGTCTCACACTGATTTTGCAGTGACAGGATCAAAAATGCAGGACATCCAACTGCTGTGGAATGCATTGATGACCACTAAATTCCTCTCCTGGGACCAAGCTTGGCAAGGGTGTCTAAATAAACATGTTAGATTTCCATAATAATTATCCACTGTTGCTCCTGGTTTTTCTCCTCTATTTATAAAGATAGTTGTTTTTCTTGAGATTATTGCCTTTCCTGGGCAGCGCCCAAAAAAGAAACTCAAAAGTTGCATCGGAATTTGCCTTCAAGTTTGGACATGTCAAAAGGGCAGAATTCTGCTATATTGCTGACAGAGGAGTCAGAGATGCATACAATAAGGTACACAATCAAAGGCTTCCACCACCACTAATCGTGAAATTCTCCGAAATCCATACATTGATTCAATATGTTTAGGAAACTGTTCCTTCTAGCTCATTCCACAAAATACCTTCCCAGTTAGGCTGCCAGCCAATAAGAAATTCCCTAATCTCCTCCTGTCATCCATGTTCTTGCAGAGGCCTGCTTTCAAACTACATGGCCGTCCTGTACTGTGAAATTTGTGTTGGAACCAAAAGCCGAATAAAATGAGGCTTTTGTGTTTCAGCTTTCCTTGCACGCTTCACGAGGTTCTTCTAATGACATTGTGCATGAAGATGAGGTGTTTATGTTCTGCTATCACTAATTTGCCAGCAGTTTGCATCCCCTAGTCATCAGGTAGTGGCAGGATGCTCTAAGGAATGAGTGTGCCTTCTACTTGTGGGATACATTCTCTTTCCTCATGACAAGCTGTGGAGGACACTCTCCTCTCCCTGTGACCACTACTGCTTTGAAACAACAGGAAGCAGTGCAACCAGCCAGCTGTTTTCCCTGTCTTAGGTGCTCCTCCTGCACTCCTGACACAAGGAAGGCACCAGCAGGGTGCCTCTGACTTTTTTAGGGAAAGAACGGTAGAGAGCCTGCGAGCACATGGACAGGTGGGTATGTGAGATGTTGGATCGCCACAGCCCCTTCTCTCATACCCCTGTCAGTTTCCAGGGAATGTGGGCCAGTGTTCCCCCAGCTACAGTCTTGTCAGAAGAATCCCTGTTTCTTGATGAGTGAACAATTAGCATTGATACTGTTACAATTATTGCATTAATTTTACAGCTTTCAATTCATATGCAGTGCAAATGACCAGATGTAAAAGGAACATATGACAGTTCACATTCCCCTGCTCATTTGCATTGCTGTGCTGCTTCGGAACTGTGGTTACAACATTTCCCATTCCCTCTAAGACTTCAGGTACCACCAGTGTCCACGTTACTGCTAAGGGTAAAGCCCTTTATGAGAACACCAACAGGCTTCATGGCTCAAATCACTGGTTCCTCAGAAAGCAAGATATTCATCAATACATTGTCACCATCAGTCAATTCTCCTAATGGTCTCCATCATATAGTGATAGAGGACAGGTCAGTGTGTGATATACTCAGAGTACATGTGTCTCAGCTCGTGGGTCCCGACATGATCCCATGGAAAGGTCCCCAGGAAATCAGGACACACAGCACACAATGATAGCAATCAATTGGCATATTTCTTATGAACACATTGTGTTTCATATACACTTTGGGGTAGTAGCCTTTTTCATAACATTATCCCTGCTCCACAATATATATTTAAACACATATTATCATACTGCCCAAAGGCACCAGGGAGATTAACAACAGCACAAGTCACTGCACAGGAATTATGACACCACTCACACCTGCCAAGCCCTAAACACTTATACTCACAGCAGAAAAAAACTAGAGTTCATTTGCATGGTTTTCTATTGAGTAGTTTTAGAAGTAGGAATGCACAACTCATCTGAGATCGGTTAGATCGCTGTGGATGTTCAGAATGGGGAGGGAGGGATCTACACATGTTCATGGGAATATTCACCTGACAGATAAATAGGACAAGGCTGTCAGGTTGCCATGAGGTGCACAGACAAAACACCTGACAGTCCCCATTAAGGTATTTGGCCTTCTGAGAAATGGAGATGTGCTGTAGAGTCAGGTCAGGCCAACAAGATACCAGGCATCTTACTCTTTCAGTAGAGTCAGTGAATGGATCACCACTTGTCCTTCCAGGCACAAGCATTAAGAATTCTCCTGAGACCCCTTGAGGAAGAGAAGCTTCAAGTTAGCCAGAGCCCATTATTCCTCTGACTGATAATGTTCTTGGCCTTGGGAAATACCCTTATTGCATGCCCTAAAGTTCATTGCAGCACAGGCATTAAGGAAAAATAGGAGGGACCTTTAACTCATTTTAGAGAGCAATTTGTGACAAATATTGATTTTCCAGTGTCTTCTCTTTACAAATAGCTGCCCTGTCAGGACATCTGCAGAACTACAACTAGCCTTTTCTATTCCACCTTGTAGAAAATTCTCAAACTTCTGGAGTGCAACAGCAACTGCAAAGATCTCACCATCCATATTTTTGTGTCATCACAGTTTTCTGACACTGGTATGTCATAACACTTCCAATCCTCTGAAACAAACTCTTGGGTGGTCATCATCACGAGCAGGGTGTATGTACACCAGTCATATCTCTCTGTCTTCCCTATTCCCAAGGAACGGGTGGATAGACATCTTTTGATTCTCGATCATCTTTCCTCTTTGAGGGTCTCCAATATTTTGCTACACATTCAATAGTAGAGCCTTTTCATTTGCTTCAAACACCGGAGCCTTGGCAAGCACTACATGTTCCAAAAACTTCATGATTTAATGAAGCACCAGAAATGTCTCCAAACTCTTGTATTCTTCCACACAGGTTTAGAGTCTACAACTCAATGTCTGCCAGTATTTGCACTGCTTTCAAAAAGATGCAGTATCCCAGCATCCTCTTTTGCTCAGATAAAATTCTTTCTCATCACATGCAATATTCTCAACTGCCTGATGATTCGGCCAATTCGCTGTTGACAGACCCCTGGATGATCACAGAATGTTGAGTCCTCTCAACCAATAAAGTTATTTAGCTTCTGCTTTGGCCATTAACACATGGACTTCCCATCAACACCAGTATTCCCAATTATCTGTGCTATTCCTACATCCGTCCTTGTCTCTAACACCCAGGCTGTTCCCTCATCTTCAGTGACCTCAAACATCTGAAGAAATCCAACGCTCTCATAGTGATTTATAAAAGCCATCACGCACAATGGGATGTTATCAAACATTGGCGTATTTCAGCATCCTCAGTGCTTGAAACCACGGACTATCTCAGCCTTTAGTTCAGACACATTGGTTATTCACATCTCCTGCAATGTTTTTTTTTTGCCTGAACAATCCAGCGTCAGCAACATCCCACAGCTACATAACTATGCCAGGTCTTCAGGATCGAAAACACCAAGACTCTCCAATTGTCCTCTTGATCAAAGTCTACTCAATCACTACAAACGCCATCTCCCCTACTAACCACATCAAATAGTTCAGCATTTGCTGGATTTGCAGCACCTGAATTTTCCTCGTGCTCTTTATCTTAAATCATAGGTTGTGTCCCCTGCCAGCTGTGTTCTCAAACTTTTGGATGATAAACCGTCGTCATTGTTGAAAAGCAGCTAGACAGTGGCTCAACCAGCAATGTTAAAAACTACTTGAGTACAATTCCTTTGTCACAGGTTTTAAACAAGGGGGCAATTTCAGCACGAGCTATTTTCTCCAGTATCTGTGCTGTATCAGCATCTCTGATGGTCTCAGCTGTGGAGTATCCCAGCAAATTCAGAGTTTCCAAAACACAAGCATATCTTGGCAAGTACAAGGTATCCAACATCCAATTCGAGCAGTGTTGGCAGTGTTTCAGTTATCTCAGAATGTGCAATGTTATCCAACACCTTGCATCCTATTCAATGTTGTCAAACAAATAGATTACACTGCGTCGGCCATGTTCTCAACCATTTCCAAAATTCGCAGTGCTGCAAACAATCAAAATCTTGTATTCTCACAGTGTCAAAGTTGTGAAACATCTCGGCGATCCAGCATCATAAAGGAATTTAGACACATGTAATATTCCCAGCAATTTTCGTATTCTCCAACAGTTGGTGTATTTCAGACTCCCCAGTGTCCTTCAACACCTGGAATACCTCTACACATTTCTCCATACAATCACCTGAATCCCTTCAAGACCTGGGAAACATTCGTAATATGGCAACATCTCCAGTGTTCTGATAATTACCTGCTAACAGATTTTACAGTGTTCTCAATCACATAGAGTATTACAAGTGTCTCTCACAGTTCAGTGTCACATGACACAAGAAATTACTGTTGTCAAATATTATAGGGATCCCATAGAATGCAATGTTCTCGCCCGTGTAACCAACATATGGACTATCCGGATTCTCTGCTGCTGCCAACACCTGGCCTCCTCCCAACATATGGCAAGTGATGGAAATGAGGACTGACTTAGCACCTGCAATGTTCTCCAACACTGAAAAGATGACTGTGTCTGCAGTGTTTCCAGGGACCTGGAACAGACAGCATTATTGGAGAATACAGAGACTTGGACATCTTTAACTCTCCAGTTACCAAAAACACCCGATAGCAACTGCACTATCCTACCTTCTGCAGTGTTTACAAAACCTGGAAAGAACTCAGTTTCACTTCATTTCAAATGCCTGTGCTCTTTTTCCATCTTTCATATTCCAAAACACTGACCAAAGTGCAGTGTCTCCTGAGTTCTTGAACGCATGAACTGCACCACTGCCTGTATCATTCAAATACACTTGGGCTTTTCATGACATCTCTCTTCTCAGTTAAAACACAGTCACATCTTCTGTCTTCTCACTTAAACCACAGTTACTACCTGTGGTTGAACTACCTCAGTTAAACCACAGTCTGCCATATTACATTGATTCCGTCCAGGTCACTCAATCAACTGGATCTCAAACATCTGGATGATCCCAATCCTCGCTATATTCTTCTACATCTGGAATCCCTCACCATCATTAGTGTTTTCAAACTCATGCCCTATACCAGCTTTGTCAGTGTTCTAAAACACTCTAAATCCCCCAGGAACTTCAGAGATCTCACAAGCAGTACTATTCTCAGCACCTGCAGTTTTTTAAAACACAGCAAAGTCCTCAAGATCTCCAGTGTTCTCAAACACTTGGACTATTACAGCACCACTCTGCTTTCACTCACCTCTACTCTTCCAGCATCTGTAAAGATGTCAGTCTTCTGCAGTATCCATCAGCATGTGTAATGGTGTCAGAGAGCTGGAGTAGGATAGCCCTTCAAAGATATCAAAAACCTGGCAGATTCCAGTATCTGCATTGTTCTCAAGCTCCAGCTGTTTGACAGCGTGTATTCTTCTCAAACAATCAGTACCCCAGGTGTGAAATACTGTCAAAAATACATACTCCTTGAATGTATTTTCTATTCTCACTCACCTGCACACCCTACAGCAGCATCTGCAAGGTTGAAGAACATTTTTGCTAGAAGAAGCACGAGCAATGTTCCTGGAATCCCTGTTTTTTTCTTTCCTCTTTTGGTTTTCTAGGCAGATGACATACCCCAAGGTAAAGAGTGCCCCCAACAAGTTGAGTACGCAAAAATATTTTGGTTCACAAATGTGTCATCTCTCCCTTCCTTTGCAGTGATATCAAATATTTGACTAATCTCATTTTCTACACCACATCAATATCTGAATGATTCCATAATCTGAGACACTCCAAAACTCTCTGCTTTCCCAGGGTCTGTGGACTTTTCCAATACTTACACTATTGTAGTTGCCTCAATATTCTCAAACACCTGGAATTGTACCCATCTTCATTGTTTTCCGAAACGGAGATTATCCCCCTTCTTCAATATTCTGAAACACATAGGCTAACTCTGCTTCTACAGATTACTTGAAGTAATGAGCTATAATGCCACCAGCAATGTACCAAAGGTAATCAGTATTCCAGCCCAGCAGTGTTCTCCAACACATGGACTCTTCTTTCATCTTTAACGTTCTCAAACACCTGGACATCCCAAGGACCTCAGTTGTCTCACAGCATGAAACTTCTCAGTGACTGCAGTATTATCATGACCAACAGTCCCCACCATCTGCAATGATTGAAACACTGGACTACCGAAGGTCTGTTCTACAACCTCGTTACTCCCATATTGGCAACGTTTAACACTGGACCATCTCTTGTCTGAATAGTTTTCACTCGGCTGGCTTTTGCCAGCACTGAAGTATTTCCAATGCCAAGGGCATGGCAGAATTATTTGGTCTCAAATGTTTGGACAATAGCAAGCACTACAATGCTCAACCATTATCCACAATATGAGTAGTTCAATGTCTTCAATTTTAACAATCCACGAATATACCAATTACATTGTGTTTTCAAATACCTGATCTGTCTCTATGGCAGCATGTTTTGAAATACAGGGTGTGACTCAGCAGATTCTGTTCTCTACAACTTGAATGAATATTTTCAGACACTGGAGTTTTTCCAAACTATTCCTTACTTTGAAGCACCAGAACTATCACACCTTCCGCAGTGCCCTCACACAAATGCACTACCTCCAACTTCTGTAATATTATCAAACACATGGTCTATCTCGAGCATCTCTTGCCATTATAACGATGAGACTGTTCCTGAGGCAGCATCGTAAGAAGAAGTCTGTAGTATCCCAACATCTATATGTTGTCACATACCTGGACTATCTATGATTCTGAAATGTTCCCATGCTCCTATACTATCTGCAGGTCTTTTGTGTTGTCAAGCACATGAACTGTCACTGGGACTCCAATGTTCCCCTGCTCCTTCATTCAGTGTCAAAAATATTGTGAAACCCCTGGTTCCATTCAGCATCTGTTGTGTTGTCAGACACCTGAATTATCCAAGCATGTTCAGGGTTGTGAAATATCTGCACTCTCCCACTGTCTGCAGTCTTTTAAAAACGTGAAGAATCTCAATGTCTCTTTGTTCACATATATCTGCAAATATTGAGGCGTCTTCAACCATGAAAACCCGTATTACTTCATCATCTTAAGGGTTCTCAAAGATCAGAATTTTACCCCCTTTTGTAGGGATCACACATACTGGGCTATATAATGTCCTGGAAATGACTTCAATCCACAGGGCACTTGCAGCTTTTTCCCAGCTCTAAAAACCTGAAGTATCTACGCGTTTGAACAACTGTGAATTATGAGCCATATTCTGGAAAACTTTGTTGTCAAATACATGGGCTATACCAGCATCTGCAGCACTTTCAGCCTTGTATCATTCCCGGTGTTCACAATGTCCCCAAACACTCGAACTATACCACAGTCCTCACGGTACTCCATCCAATAGGAAGGCCCAAGCTTCTGAAGTGTTCTATAAAACCTGGACGCTCCCAGCCTCAGCACTGTTCCCACATATGTTATTATTGTAGTGTTGGCAGGGACCTCCACCACATGGGCTATCAAAACCTATTTGGTATTTCCAATCACCAGGAACATGGCAGGAAAGCGCCTCAGTAATCTGAAGCCCAAGGATGATCAGGGCCACTGCCTTGTTACCAAATGCCAGGACAATGCCAGTATCTTTAATGTTGCAAGTCCTGACCTATCCTGGAGTTTCTCCTTCAAAACACCAGGATTAATGGCATACTTTGCATTGTGCTCAAACACTTGGACAATCAGTGCATGTGAAAAATTCTCAAAGGACAATTTGATACCTACACTATAGTTTGTGATGCCAAACACCATCACAAGATCTTTAAGCTCCAGAATTCTGGAAAAAGAGAAGAACTTAAACTTCCTCAGACATACTGAATAATACAGAGTTTGCAGTGTTTTCAGACATTTGGACTTTCCCTGTGTCTTTTTTTATCATGCATGTGAACCACACTATGGTCAGCACTATTCCAAAATACCAGGAGTAACCGACACCTTTCATGCTTGCAACCAGGGAATAACAGCAGAGACTTCAATGTTTCAAACATCTGAGTATTCCCACAGCACAAATATTCCTCCCTCATGGATTTTCCTGCATCTGCAGTCCTGTACCCTACCTGGTCTATTCCAGCACCAACATTGACTGCAAACATGAGGGTTGCACCGCATTCTTCAGTGTCCTCAAGACTGAAAATTAGCACATCCTCTGCATGTTCTCTACAATCTGAGCTCCATTAGGTTCTGCATTGTTCAACTACACCAATATTTTAACTATGTGTGCTATGTCCTGAAACACTTTGACTATTCTAGCATATGCAAAGTTCTCTGATATCAGGGTTAGGACCCTGCCTTTCTTCTTTTCAAACACATGGATGGTCCCGGCTTCTTCATTGTCTATCACGCGGAATATGCCAACATCAACATTCTTTCCAAACCCCTGATGATGGCTGCATTTACAGAGTTCTCCATCACCTGGCTAATCCCTCCTCTTCAGTGACCTCAGTCATCATTACAATGTGGGCTTATTCAGTAATCTGAAGCACTTGGGCCATACTTGTGACACTAATATTATCACACTGCATGGTGATTGAAGCATCTTCAGTACTCCAGCATTTGGAGGGTTCCGCAAAGCCAGGCCTTACCCTTCATTTGCAGATTTCATGCTGCAGCTCCATTGAGAGCATATGCCAAGTTCTGTAACTCCAGAGTAATGTTGGTATCTGAATGGTCTACAACACTGGGACTTTCAAAATTGCTAAAGTGTTCACAAACACTCTGAGAAATCCAGCTTCTTCAGTATTTACAAACACAGGGATGATCACAGTGAATGCAAAATGCTGAGACACCTGGATGGGGCCCTCCCATGAATTGTTGTCAGGCACCTGGAACATTCCTGTCTCTGCAGTGTTCTTATTATCCTAGACTATGCCAGAATTGAAATACCTCTAAATCGAAATCTGTCGTTCCATGAGCATGCAACGAATGAACTTTTTGAAGTCATTGCCTGAAGTATTTTCCAACAGCTATACTCCCTTGGCATGTGTTATGTTTCCAGTCACCTGGACTTTGGAAAGCCTCCTCACTATTCAGAAATGCTGAGGTCTCCTAGTGTCACCGTATTCACAGCAGTCTAGAATAGCAACATGCCTTACTGTCCTCACACATCTGTACTATTCCAGTGTATGCTGTATTCGCAAACACAAACAGCACTTCAGTGACTTCATGGTTTCACACACAGAAGTGTACCACCCATAAGGATGTTACCATTATGTGGGCTAACTCAGCACTTGAAAAGTGCTCAGACTCCTGGATATTGTAGCATTCTGCAATGCTCTCAAATGACTAGAATTCCCCCTGAAATGAAACATCTTGAACACTGGGACTTAGCCCAGCAGGTTTTCCTCTGCAGAAATCTTGTCTACCCAATGTCACCAGTGTTCTCCAACACATGGAATTATACAATGTGTGCAATATTTTCCATCTACTGGTCTTCTCCTGTGGCTTTTTCTTCTGTAATTTCTGAACAAAGCTTTGCGATCAATGGTATCAATCTCTGGACTATCCAGAATCCAAAGCGATCATTAAACACCTGGATGTCCCTATAGCTCTGACACTTCAAACACTGGGTCTACCTAGCATTTTCAATGCTGCCCAGCCTTGAAGGTATCCCAGCGCCTGAAATTTCCTAGAAGACCAGTTTCTTAGCAATCTCTTTTCCTTATGATGTTCTAGTCTATGCCAGCTCAGTAATATTACAAGATATGCAATACGTAACTGCTTCAATATTCACATACCCCTGGCATATCAGAGGTGCTTCACTGTACACACTTATTTTTAGCATCTTTAGGGATGTCAAACACTTTGAAATCCACAATTCTCAAATGATCTCCAAGCCAGCTCTTTGCCAACTAATTGTTTTCAAGAATTTGCACTTGTGCAGTTTCTCGAAATCCCAGAATATCTCAAGGTAGCAGCATTCTGAAATAAATGGACGGTTTTGAACATAAACGTTGTTTCCTCCACCTGAACTCATTTAAAATACTTTGTGTCCACACATAGCTGAACTTTCCAAGAGTAGTATCGGACATATTTTCAAACACACCTACCAATTGATCATGTCACCCTTCTCAAAGACCTGATCTATCACAAAATCATCAGTGTAAGCACACAGGCAAACAGTCGCACCAACTACAGGTATTCCAAATCTGGAGTAACTCAGTGTCATGTTGCTTACCAAGATCTAAGCCATTCCAATGTCTGCAGTTTTCCAAAAACTGAACTAGACATTGATCACATTTTCTGAGGACACAAAACACCTTATCATCCTCCAATTCTCATACACTTATGCTCTCTAGGCACCTGAAATTTCCCTATGCACTTAGATACCATGAGCCCCTGAACTGATCTCAGAAACCTGGACCCCACCTGGGTCCACATATTGTCAATATTCTCAAGAAGCTGGATGTTACAGTGTTTGAAGATGTGCCCTAGCATGGGCAGACATCACACCGTGAATATACGATCATCTTCAGAGTTATCAAAATCTCAGCACCTGTAAGTCTCAACAACCTGGCATATCACATGGTCATCACAGCTTTGCAACACCTGGACTGTGCCAGTGTCTAAAATGTTCTAAACCTGGTGTATGCCAGCATTTCTTGTGATCTCAAATTAGTGACTCCACTGCATCTGTAGTGTTGTCAGTCACATTCAACATCTTGCCATCTTTTCCTTGACACATCTCTAGTATCCCTAATTCTCAAATATTACCAGCACCTGGGTTGTTCTTGTCCTACACTGTTTCTGAGCACCACAGGTATATCAGTGCACTCAAAGTTTTCAAACACCTGCAGTATTCCAAACGTTTCCGGGTTGTCAAACATGTCGCCATTCTCGACATCTTCAACACACTAATGTTTCTGCCTGATCTCAGGGTTTGCAAGTTCTCAAACTCATCTGATATTCCAAAAGCTGCAGTGTTCACAAACAAATGAAATATCTCAATACCTGCAAATTATGGGTTCAATGGATTGCATTTATTTGGAATGTTTTCTAACAGCCGGCCTTCCAGAGTCCTGCAACATCTGAAGCACCTGTACATTGTCCACAAATACCTCAACTATTGATAGCAAGTTTAGAGTTCTCAGAAACCTGTTGTATTTCAGCCTCAGCAGTGACCCAACTCATCTGGAGTATCACTATTTATGCTCCTCAAACGTCTGGAGGTACCCAACTCAGGCCACATTGCTAGAATCCTGAATAATCCAAGTGAGTGCAGTGTCCCAAGCAACTGAACTATCGAAATGTCTACCGGGTATCGTACATCTGGAAAATTAAAGGACCGGTAATGCACTCATACATCTAAATTCTCACAGTGTCCATGGTTTCCATGAACTATTGGAGTAACAGACGGCGTGGAAACATCTGAACACCTGGAATTTACATGCATGTTCAGTGACCTCAAACATCTGTACTATCTCCATCTAGGTCTGTCCGCAACCTCTGTACCATTTCAATCATAAGCAATTTTCTAAATACCGAGATTTTTTAGGATTTCTGTCTTGTTAAGTACATGGTTTTTCATAATGTTTGCATTGTTCCAAAAGCCCTGCGCTACACACAGCCCCTTGTCAGTTTTCATATACCTGGATGACTACTGTGAGTGTTACCTGTTCAAATTCAAGGCAGTTTCGAGTGTCTGAGTTGATTCCTATATGCACTCTCCCAGAGTCTCTACTCAAACACATGCACTTCTCACATTACCTCCAATATCTTGACAGTCTGGGACAATCCAAGTGTCCCCAAAGATCTCAAGGAAACAGACCCTGCAAGAAACGGCTATTCACAAACAATTCAATAACTTTAGCATTCTTTGCATTTTCCACAATAGCAGCTTACGAGCTATTGCAAAGTTTTCTGAAACCTGGAATAACACTGCCTCTGCAAGTTTCTCATGCCCTGGGCTGTTCCAGCATCTGCATTGTTCTAAAAAATGTGGTTTCTCCAAGGAGGTTTATGTTCACCAAAACCTGGATTTTCCAGGAATCTCTGGAGTTCCCATACATTTATAAAATCCCAGCATATACCATATTCACAACCCTCAGCATTTCTAACACAACCGTTACCATTGAGTCATCCAGGATATTCAGTGTTCTCAACACCTAAATATCGAAGCACCTGCAAATGGCACAGGCACCTCCATAAACATAGCATCAACAAGGATCACAGACAGAAGACTATACCTAGCATCTTAGTGTTCTCTAACACTCAGAGTATCTCTGACTCCGCAGTGGTATATTGCCCATGTCATGTCAAAGCTACAATGTGTTCAGAATCATCTGCTCTCTTTCAGCATCTGCAGAGTTCTCAAGCACACTGAATACATCTAGCATCAGTCATATTTCCAAATACCAGTTCCAAGCATATTCAGTGTTCTAACTGACTGGTCTAGTCCAAACTATGCCATGCTCAGAAATGCCTAGGCTAGTCCAGCATCTGCAGTGTCCTCAACAACACACTATTCCCAGTCCACAGTGTTCTCCAGCTTCTGAGTAATTGCAGCACCCACAGACATCTCAAACTCCTAGACTGTAACATAGGCCACAGGACATTCACTGGCCTAGGAAATACAAGGACAAGCTGAAGACAGTACACCTGGCGATGTTTTGGACCCTGTGATTACAGCTCCAAATGAAGAATATAGGTCATCACCTAGGAGTTTCACACCATGAAACATTGAAGTGTAGACTGCCATTATCTGCAGACAAGTAAGCAGTAGTCTGGCTTAAGGGTCAGAGTAAGGTTTGGGTCATGTACTCTGTTGCCCCTATAATTTAGGAACCGATCTAGAATGACCCACCTAGAAAATCCAACATTTTCATTAAATGCTCAGTTTCCTTGTTTGGTCCTCCGAGAATTTCAAAGCAATGCGAACCGTGTAACTTCACCTGGAAACACCAAACCTCACAGATCCAATGTTTCGTGATTTGATAGGAAAGCTCTTGGGCAAGTTCAGTGTCCTTAGAGTGTAGACCAGTCCCTTTCCCAAAACACACGCAAACGCACACAGATTGAAATCTTCCTGGGAATTATTGACTTCTGGAGCCCTGTGTGATGGCATATCTGCAATCCTCTTAGGAAGCGTGTGTCAGATCTTCAGAGCAGGGGAGCTTCTGTGGATGCATCTGCTAATCTGGGCATTTGCCTCCTCTGTTGCATCCCTTTGGCAGAAACGCTCTGTTTACAAGTGCCCATGGGAGTAGAGTGAAGTACAAAATCTTCTGAAAGCTGAAGGGATGTGAGAACTTGCCTTTCACATCTAGGTTGTTTTGGCAGTCTCAAGACGTGTTAGATTGTGAAATGTCACCAGGGCTTTGTGTGTGAACTTGGGGCCACTTCTGCCACAGTGGGAGTGTGGCCCACATGGCTATGCAGGTGAGAAAGTTCAAGAAGTGGAAGACAGGGAGTCAGGAGACAATCCCAATCAGACAATGTGTGCCACTTTTCACTCAGTTTCTTTTACCAAAGTACCTCCTGTGCAAGCATGCTGCTCCAGAGAAGTGCCTGTTCTGTCACACAGACTGATCCTCCAACCAGACTTCGGACTGCCTGAGTCATGAAATGTAACTGCCCAAGTCTTACCAGCCAATGTCCACTGTTTGTATACCGTCACTGTGCAAATTAGTCCTTATGCCTCCAACTGTGAGTTCAAGCCTCCAGGTCCCTCCTGGCATTGCTAAAACCATACTTTTCAGGGCAGGTGGCCATGGACATGTGTCTCTCCCAAGTATCCTGTGGCAACCCACTTGGGACCCCTGCCTGGAGCTGTAGCAGCCCTGGTAGCCACGCTGGTCCCATGGAGCTTATTTTCCTATAGCACTGTGCTTAATATTCAATACCTCTGTGTCCTCTACACTTTTTGGTCTCCAATCTTATCATGGGCATGGATACCATTGTCTGTTTGCTGTGTTCCACAGAAGATCTTCTCAGTATTGTTCCCATGAATAGGGGTAAGTGGACTCTGCTGGTTTAGGGAAACAGTTTGATTACAGATGGGTCATGAGACTCAGCTCTGTAAGGGGAGCCCACAGCAGTCAATTTTCATGCAGGAACTAGACCTTCATACCAGTTTCCCATACCTGGGAAGCAGGCCTAGGAAAAGCATTCAGTCAATTTGGCTTCGTCTTCCTAAAAGTCCCTCACCATGGTGGGAAACACTAAGTGGTTATTTCCTACCTTGAAGGTAATTTCCAACACACATATGAATTTTGCCAAGGATGGAGCACAATCAGCTCGCCACCTCTTTTATTTTTGGTATTTTCTCTCCCCGATTGTACCTGAAATGCAGAGCGTACCATTCTATGCAATAGACTATAAGTCCTTTATTGATGTAGTACAAAAGAAGGGCAATAAATGCCTGTCCAGATAAAAACTTGGGCTATCTCCCCATGACAGAAGTGGTTCCAGGACCCTCATCTGAAGACTGTACCATATGGCCATTTTTCTCCACAGGACTGCTCTAAGCTGTGTACATTTGTTATCATATTCAGCCACAATATGCAGATTCAACTCACCGAATTCGACAACACACACCTACCTATGTCTCCACCACCACCCGGAAACTGAGAAGTGTGTTTTGAACACAGAAATCTTTTCTTCATTCTTGACGGATATTTCTCAGTTGTTGAGGTTTCATCCCACAATCCAATTTGGTGGGTTCCATTCACAGTCAGTTCACACGCCCAGGATGTGGTTCAGACAAACTTTGGGTACACAGCAGAGGTAATCAAGTCATATATTTGTTCGCTCGTGGAGGTTTCTGTATTAGACTTTCTCCATCCCTCACCATCTGACCAAACTGAAGAAAATTTGTGGTCTTGTGACCACAAAGAATCATTGGCTGCCCCAGTTTTGTGAAGTCATCAAAACAAAAGCAGTGGTCATCATGTTTATGACTTCCTCTTTAGGGACAGGATACTAAAGCATTCTTCACTGTCTTTCTTTGCCTTCTCTTTGTATTCAGGTCAGTCCAGTTCCTAGGAATATTTTGAGGTCGGAGAGCCATCGGGGCTTTGCTTACACAGAGATGGGTGTTTACCTTGTTCTAAATTTGAATTCTTTCCACATTGTGCACCAAGGATAATTTTGTGTACCTGCATCATGTGGACATCATTTGGGAAGGTGACATTGGAAATGCCCGAGTGTGTTCACATCTCATATGTTCTTAGTATGTTTATTTCCCATGGGAGTTCAATTAAGAAAAAAGTCGTTGATGAAACAATGAAATAGTTCTGTGATGGAGTCAATGGAATATTAACACCAGTGAGGCACTGTTATAAGGCAAGTACACCACAGAAGCTGCTGTGTCACATGGTTCTTAAATTTTCTGTACCTGTGATGTGCACAGAATGCAGACTGATGCTGTCTCCAAATTCAGTCCACAGGTAGGTCTCAGAAAGTGATTTCCCTACAGTATATCCCCCATAGCACCATGCTGCATGTTGAGTAGGACATGACATGGCCTGCCTAACATTGTTTGGGGAAGAGACCTACCCAGAGACACGTCGCCAAATTTGGCCTCCTACAGAGTGCTGGGATATGATTGGGATTAGCGTTCGCTTGATCTGAGAAGAAAAGTCCAGACAGCAGGAGGAACATGAATGCATCTGTGGTGTTAGTTGTGCTGAAAGAGAACAACCTCAACAGGGAAGATGATGAAAATGCTGCTGGGGCCATATGCTTTGTCTCTGGATTGGAATGGCCCTAGTACCCCAGTCATTGTGGTGACAATATAAGCTATGTGTCACAGAATGGATTGCTTCACAGTCAAATTCCCCTTTCATTTCCATACACTGCATCATCTACAGATAAGGGAAAAGCTCACAATAATTTTTTCTCTACAAAGTTGGATGACTAGTGACATTCAAAAAGTATCAATGGCTGTTTGACCACCTATGTGGTTAAAACTGCACTGTACTTTCCCAAATGTATGTATGTCCAAGTCTTGTTAAAGGCCTCAAGGCTGTGTTGTTTGTCTCTGTTTCCAAAACATCACAATACTAATATGTCCCCACTCAAGCCTCTCGCCATATATTTATACTTGATTTCATTCTGTGTGAGCCCTTTACACATAAAGTAGGAAGCAGTCTCGTTCAATATGTCTGCAATCAGACTTCTTTCAGAGACCACCGCCATACATCTCCAACAAAACTGCCATTCTTTTTCCCTTGAATATGAAGGAATCTCTGAGTAGATTCTTCACTGATATTTGTTTTGTAAATATGTGCACCTCGACTCTCAGAACAAGGAAACAAACTTCTGTGGTTGAAGATTGAAGTAATGCTGCATTTCTTTCACACAAGTTTTAAGGGTCTCAGGATATATGAGAGTTACCCCATTTTGATCCTCAGGGCATTTACCCTACCTCAGTTCTCACCGTCTACACCAAAGGTGATTCCTGAGCGGCCTCAGCAAGCTTGACCCACATGAACTCTTTCATTTCTGGTGCTGGCGATCAGTCTGCTGTGGTCCTTTGTGTGTTCTCATGGGTGATATTAAATATGAGTTCCTGAGAGGGCACTTTCATGACAATCTCTCATGCTACACTGTTTCCTCACATGGATCTTTCAGCACTCGCTTTGGATTAGTTTTCTGCAAAGTACTAACCAATGTGTACTGTGGCACATATGCAATCACATGTATGTGTTCACATAAGGATATGAGTTGTGTGATCTGTTTGAACAATGAACCGATTTATGTAAACCTCAGTGGAATCTGTGCTTCAGGAATGTCCATCAGGTCAATTAAAGTGTAATCCCATCTCTCTGGGGAGTCCAGGGATCTCCAAGTTTTCTAGTGTCAAAATTTGTGTAGCAGGGAGCTTTGTGTTTTGAGGATCCACATTGTTGTTTTCCCTCACGGTTTTTGCAGTTCTCTTGATAGGAAAGAAACATTGTGTAGAGAATCAAATGGAACAGAATCTTGAGGGTGTTCATTGAGGGAGTATGATGGTATGCAAGGACACTTGGGATGGTGGCAGTCGATGGTCTCTGGCTCTCTGATATAATCCATTTGGAAGAGGTTTTGCCCTTTAATCAACATTATCATTGAAATTTCTCTCTTTGGTGTTATGTATTGCATTAAAGCCACAGAAGGTTTTATATTGTAATTCTTTGGTGGGGACATTGCGGTCAGAATAAACACATTACCCTCCTGAAATCAAAGCTCTTTCAGACCCCATGAGCATTTTACTGCCACTGTTGTCCACCACACATTTCCTTTGCTTGTCCTGTACACATCCATGTGTGTCTGTACAAGGAGAGCAGGCATCCCAAAAGGGAAGAAACATTCCTTTGTTTCTGCCCATCTTTGGCCCAAATTACTCTCTCATCCTTACACTTGGTGTAAGCACATCTTCCTGAACAGTCCTCTTAGCACACAGTGTGAATTCATATAGTTCCTCTCCATGTCTAGCACGTGGGAGGTGAGATCCCTGATATCCACACAAGGGCTATGGGATACAGGAGAACAGGTTGAGAGGATAAGACTTCTCATCACTATGGAAGGAGAGGCGTTCTTCCTTTTGTGTGATCAGCCCAAAGCAGAGACCCAGCAGGACACCCCATATATCCTTCCTCACTCCAACACCAAAGCCAAGGATCCCTGATAGTCTGAACCTCAACCCAGGGGGGGGCAGTATGAAAGCTGGAATTTTGTGATTCCATATGTCCACCTTAGTGTCTTTAATACACCTAGTGCCCATTTCACAGGAAAGTTGCATATGCACAATCCCTGATGCTTCTCAAAATCTGAATGACGCAGGAGCAGGTATAAAGATAGCAGTGGGGCTTATTACTATATCAGAAATGCTGCAGTTCTGGGTGGGAGCTCAGGCCCCTCATGTCACTGAGCCTCCATCCGATACTCTGGTATATATTTCATAAGCAGGGTGCGAGAGATTTAGGTACATAATACCTAATGCCAACACAAAAGTACTTTATCAACACTTATCATGACACTGTGCAAGATTCACTATCAGACATGTTCAACATTGTGGACGGGCTGAAGCCCTGCTACATAAGCCACTTTCCATCTCATGGTTATACATTCCCATTGACTTCCTATCTCCTCAGTTCTATGTTGGGGGAGTGTAGGTGAGCAAGGTTATGTGGACTACAGTGTTAGAGTCTCTGTCTTCTGGGAAAACAGGATGTTCTCCCATCACAATCCATTGTACTCTACTGATGTGCCAATTAAATGTTTTATCTTTCCAACACCTACTCATTCAAAAATACTGTTTGAGGGCACATTATGTTTTTTACGCATTAATCACATGCCTGTGCGGACCACACCAAGATACTCGGTACCTTATCAACTCAGACCCTTTTATGCCCAAACAGTAATTGTTATTTTTTTATATTTAATTTAATGCTTTTCCACCATATGTCAACTTCATACTCCTATACTCATTGATCACATTTGAATTCGGGAGTTCAGAGAATTGACAAGGTCCAGTGTAAAGTTCAGCCTCTGTTTCACTGAGCAAATGCCATGGTCTATCTGAAGTGCACTGCACACACCTATGCCTTAATGATCAGCGCTTCTTGAGTATTTAACGGAACTATACTGTCCAACGTATTACCTCCTACCCAATTGTTTTTAAAGGTCTGCAGGGGTACTTGCTTCTCCAGGAGAAGACACTGTAATCTGGGTCGATTCTGAGCCATTTTGGGCTACAGCTCCTATCTTCTGAGCAATCCCTTCCACATAGACTCTTTAAAACAGTTTGCTGGGCATTGCCTTCAAAGTACATGTCCCATTGCAAAAAGCGAAATGCAAACATTTAACTTTCACTTCTTAGTATACATTCTGAAAACTGTGTCTTTAATTACTATTTTGACAGTTCTTGGATGAACCTGAGTAATAAGAATATCATAGGGAGAAGTGAGGGTATATGTGGATACTTCACTCACAACACAAATCCAATCCCTTAGGGCTCCATTGTTTCTGATTTTTCTGTAAAAGTGAGTGTGTTCATAATGGGAAAAAATAGAGACAAAGGTGGCTTAAATGTATCTAGACAAAAAGGGAAGAATGCAAAATTTGCATGTCGTTATATATGGGAAAGAATACTGCATTAGAATTTGATGGATCCACTAAATTCTGTTTGAATAAAGTTGTACTGCCTGCAAATTCTCTTCAGTTTCATGATCCATAGCATTCTTATTCTTAATGTTTGTCTGGCCATGGCATTTGTGGATGTTCATCAACGTGATTTGCAATTGACAGTGTATGAAGTGAATATTAAAGTGGAGCTCTCAGTTCACTGATCAACTTCCCTCACTTTTGACACCTCAATGTAAATTATTTTGGAGTTATTTGACTCAATGTAGGTGAAATTGTAATAGTGAAATCATCCATGTTTCCAATTCTGAACAGGCACTAAGAGGAATCTCAGAAAATTGAGGTATAGACCAGCTTCTCAGAGGCCTTAAAATGCCATGAGCAGAAAGCCTGACAGAAGTAGGAGAAACAAAATGATTCTGACCTAATGAGCACTCAGAAAATCGTGTTACTTCTTCCTACATGGATGGCCATTGGAAGCTGGTCCATGAAATGCGATTTTCAGTTGAATAGTGTGAGCCTATATGAAGTCCTTAGATCAAGCATAACATATGGTTTTTAATCATCAAACCTTAAGCTCCACAGGGATTGTATATGCTCTCTTTGAGTGAGAAGTTCGGCCACTGGGTAGCCTATATTTTCCCTCTTCAGGGATGATCTGCTCTACAGACAACCCATAAATCAGTAAGGATTCCTCAGAGGATGATAGCGCCTCTGTCAATTCAGCATGACAGCACTGTGTATGAAATCAACCATTAGAAGAATGGTGTAGTGGTATATGGACACGAAGTTGGATGCTTTATAAATCTATGAAAATCTTACCAGGATTCTATGTTCTTTACTGCAGCAAAGGAAGAGATTTTTCTACTTTCATACTGTGTCCTCAACAATGTAATCAAACATTCCTGTATATCTGAACCTCTCTACATTTCCCTCCCATTACCTGCCTTTGTGTCCCTGAGGAAGTTTTCTTGTCAACTGCCTTTAGGAAATACTCACCTCCTGTAGCCTCTGAATACCACTCCAGAACATTTGAATGTAAGGTAATGAAGAGTTTTGATTTGTATATGGTTGCAAAATGTGGAGACTGTCATTGGCTGCAGAAAATTCTGGATCAGACAGCAGCGGGGGAATGAATGGAAAATATTCCCTGAGTTATCAGAAACGCCTTTGCCTCTCTTGAGGGAACCACCTAGTAATATTCCTATGCTGCAATGGGACAAAGTATCATCTCTGACCCCTCCTATATTCATGAACTGTTTCAGGAGGTAACTTGGTGTTTTAGGACAAGAATAAGATAAATGGCATGTATAATTGCACACACCCAATTGCATTATCCATGCCCTTTCTCCTGTCTCTCTTCACCTTCCAATTTCCTCCTACAGGCTAATGGCCCCTTGTACAATTTATGTCTTTTTCTTTTTTTTGCAACCACATGAGAAACCATTAGATTAGGGGCAGCTTAAGAGATTCTGAGCAATGCACTGTGATTTTATGGACCGGACAAACATATTTTCTTTGAAATTAAACATAACACCAAGGTTTCAACTGTGTTTAAACTGCAGAGAATCGAAAGCAGACCAACCCTGCTTGCCAAACTTTAGAAAACTAGAGAGCACTATGGCATATCTGAAACCAGGAACTGACTCAAAGATCAATTGCACCCTGCTCTGGCCCACAACCTCATGTTCCTTATTCATCATGAGTACTGTGTTTCCCACAATCCTCTTTCCCACCACAGGAAAATAGGTGTTACAGCATTTTTCAAGCAACAGACCTTCCTCCTGTTCTGCTGAAGACAGCTATTCCAAACTGCTTTTATCATTCATTTTCGTATTTTATACAACTGCCGCTTCTTTAAAAATAAGCGGCCAAGGTTTACTGTAAGTGGTTGTGAGGTATTGATGCTGTAAGGGGTGCATATGCTCTAAGTGGGTTTGTAGGTATTCATGCTTATTTTATATATTCCAAAATTTGTTTGAAGAGACACTTACATCGCATTCCATGGCTTGTGTTTTGTATGGTTGCCGAACATCAAATACAAGCATTGTGTAATACTGAGATTCAGCATGACTTAAACCATGTCTGTGTCAGGAGGTCAGTCCTGTTTCCCTTGAACCCTCCCTTGAACCCTCACTTTGCTGCACCATTAGAGATGCTGTTATATACTTCATTTCAGGGGAGCCTCTTTATCCTCCATGAGATCCTTTGTGGCAATCCAGAGTTGGCAGCAGAAAGCTTGTGCAGAGTCTATGAGAAACTATTGACAAAACAAGAGCTTTTTCTGAAGGGAGAAGGGGCTGTGGAGGGTATTCCTCCACAAAGCCACAATGAATCACTTTAATGTTTCTGGAAAATCTCCAAAAGCAGTGTGAGATTACTTCCATGGCAGAGCCAGCCCTGCTCTGACACAAAGGATCAAAATTCCCTCAGAATGTTTTGAACACTGAAGACATCTGTGGAAAAATGGATTGTTAAATGACACATGATAAATACATAGATAGGTAGATATATAGATCAATAAATAAATGATGGCTCCATAATTAGAGAGATAGAGAGATACATGGATAGATGATATATGGATATATAAACAGATGATAGAAGATTAATAGAAAGACAGACAGATAGATGAAAGATACATACATACATACAGACATACATATGAAGATAGACAAATGACACATAGATAGATAAGACAAGCAGCAGATGTTGTTTACAAGGATACTCTGCTTATCATCCGACATTCAGACATCTGCAGAGCCCAGGGTAATTCCCTTTCATGTTCTCATAGCGGCTTTTCTCTTCATCTATTATCGCTGCCAATATTCCCCTGGTGAAACAGATGGCAATGATCTGGAAAGCATCTTCAGTTTGGAGAACATTCAAGGAATTTTCTGTTACACAACAGTGGAAGTGAGATCCTGAAGAGGCCCTTGAATTCCTCTTCAGTGAAGTAGGCAAAATGTCCAGGACCTTTGGTGTCTGCCAGGACAAAAACTGACTGCCTTGCAGTGGTGTCCCAGATCCACCATACACAGAAACTGTTCCCTGACATTGTTGTATAAAGGTGTTTCCTCTAATTCCCTTGAGATTTCTTCCCCATGCTGACAGAGGGCCACACTGTGAGATTAAAGTTGGTGTAGCTTAAAGGAATCTCTGTCAAAAGACCAGCCCCTCACGGGAATGCCCTCAGTCCCTCAGAGCATTCTGAGCCTTCATGAAAGTTTGAAACACTATGCACTGAGACTCTATATGATGTTCTCCCACACCCACTGCATGCTGCCCATGCACACAGAAGGCCAATGTGCTGGGCACCCAATCAGTGAAAACAGGGCAGACCCATAAAGAGCTGTGTACCACCTGTGAGTATGCCTTTCCCTGGGGATCAATCTGAGCCTTATCCCAACAGGCTTGTTATTTACCCAGCCCTGGTTTGTCTTGTTACACTTCTAGTCAACCAGGACAAAGCCAATGCATTCTTCAAGAGGTAAGAGGAAAAGATCCCACAGCTGCACGTCGTTGGCATATTTCTGAAGCAGTTAGAACTATTTCCAGTACTGTGCCTTTGAGTACTATCCTTTCTACCTGACGGCACTTTGGGAATTCTCTTGTTTCACCTTAGAATTCCCTGCCATGAAGAATTATTTGCTCCCTGGAACCAAGTGCACTCTTAATAGGGTAGAGGTGCTATCCAGTTGGCTGTGTCTTGAAGAGATCTAAGGTACCTGTGCTACAACCCGACCTTGATCATGGAGTCCCTGGTTAATCAGGGCCCTGGGGCCTTCACTCTGGCTTCTCCCATAGCTTTCAAAGATCTCCTTTTTTCCCACCCCATTCAGGGCACAGTAACATGGGAAGAGGTGCCACAGTGTACTCCATAATTGTGTACTTCTGGATCAGCTCTCAACATCGCCATTCCTCACTCTAGATCCCACATTTCTACAAACACCATGTGCCTTTTAACAGCTCTTTCATTTTGGATCCTCAATGCATATGTTGGGCGTCTACATACGCAAGGTGGACCCCCCAGGGCCCAGGGCCTAGGACAGGTCTGTCGAGCTCTGGTATCAGGGCCATGAACAATCACTTACCAGATTCCACAACTCAATATTGGCTTAGGTGCTATCCGCCTCCCCCCCGCAATTTGCTTCAGGGCACTATTGTGGCATATGATCAGCACCCATAGTTCCTTGACATCGATTCTCAGTTAAGTGCAGAAAGAGTACACTGAGGGAACTGAAAAATTTTGCCTCACTTTAGTACATTCAGTACAATGGAGAGACACATAGACACAGCAGGATGAGAAAAGAGATGTGGCCTAGTCTGCAGAGCCAGAGAGGACAACCTTTGGGAAGTAGTGAGCTCACTTTTCCCATCCCTCCCCTGCTACCATGGCCTGCTGTGAAAAAGCAACACCTCTTCAGCAGATATGGTTATTTACCTGGGGCAGTCAGGATGGGAGGAAATGTGCCCCTCTCAGGGAAATAGTTCTGGACTTGCGCCCTGATGCAATATGCAGTATGGGTCAATACCTTGTCCAACCTTTTCCCAACCAAATGCAGCGCAACTTGCTTTTTCTACTGTATAGCAGATGGACCCCTAAAAAGTGACCCTGGTATCTGTTTGCATCTGTTTTAATCCCACAGAAATGTGCTCTATCCGGCCTGTGACACTGTTTTCCAGCCATGTGGAAACTTCTTTGGAACTATTTGCATCACAATGACTGGCAAATGGCTGCCACTGCTGTCTGCTGTGTCCTGAATATAGACGTATAAAACCAAGGTTTGTTCATGAGTAATTGCCAAGCAGGGGGATCCTAAAACACCACTAACTTCCTAACAATGTCAGTTGAATCAACTTTTGAAGACTCACCTGAGGAAAGTGGATGTAACAACAGGACAGACCAATAGATCCAAATATGGTTGTAGACACCACTTGCACAAGCTGAAAACAGAAACGCTTGAGTAAAGCAAAGAAAACCTCCGGGCAGCCTTCCTTTCAGGAATAGCTCTGCTGTTAGACTGACTGAAAGCCACACCCTCCTTCTTCTCCTTGGCTGCTTGGACTTTTTGATGCAGCCTTGCATTATGCCTACATGCAGCTGCAACTCAGTGTCCCTGCCAGAGGGTCCTATCTTAACATCCCAGAAGATGAAGCCAGCATACCAAGAATAACACCAGAAATATTCCAGGGAGGAATCTCATTTGATGGGTTAGTACCATCAACAGGTTCTAAGCCAATCATTGTTTCCGAGGGGAAGGGATAATGAGATTGTGAAGGCCAACTCACAAATTCTCTGCTTGGAGTTACTATAAGCACACCCAATCTGATGCCAGAACTTAGGCACATGTGTGCTTTGAAGAATAATTTGCCAATTGTATGCAGTCCACTGCCTTCACTGGTTCCTAGAGGTTTTTTTTGAGAAATTGACTGTGGATAGCTCTCTGGAATGAGGGGTCAGACAGTAATCCTGAATATCACTCATCCTCACCTGTAATTGTAGGCATGGCCTAAGGCATAGTGCAAGGGATATCTCTGTTCACCAGGACTATCTCCCTTTCTTCTAGCAGACTTGCATGTCACCATACCTGATGTAGATTGTTGACTTTCTTCTATGGAGATTTTTCCTAAACAACTCATTCCCATATGTCAGTTGTTTCTCACAGTGAGAGATGTTTCCAAAGGTCTCCACTCAAATTTCTCTGTTGTGTATGAGGCACTTCAGGTTCATGAGGAAAATAAGGTGAGCCCTTCAACAGAGATAACACTCATGATCACTGACCTTGGCTGTGAGGCACAAAGTAGGAGGTCACAATGCTTCTACCAACAGTGATGCGCCCCCATTCCCGTCAGGATTCTTGCTTCACTTACCTAACATCACATCACTAAATTGTGAGATTTGTCCTCTGTACCAATGCCTGGGTCCCATACTGGAATAATTTGTCCTGCTTTTCCATGTTGTTAAGCAATCCATTTGCCCCCTCAAAAATAGTCACAACATTCGCAAGTCGCTTCGATTTGCAAACCTGTTTTATTTTACTGTCTTATTTTTGAATTCGGGGATGCATTCTGCTGAGGCGTGGGGTTGATTCTCCCCACTTTTCAGTACTTCACATTTTGTATTTTGTGGGACTGGTTGGGCATTGTGACAAAACCACAGTGCCACTGGAATTATGTATTCACACAGCCATATTTAAAAAAAAACGTGCGTATTACAAATCGCACGCGGTTGTCTTCAGATTTCCAACTAACTTATAGATCCCTTGGAGTATAAGAGGTTCTTCAGCTTCCCAACATATATTTCTGGGTCTATCTGTGGAATGTTTTGCGATATATTGAATTCGCAGGAAGTGAGAAATGTTTGCCTTGTGCTCTCCTAGAGCTCAGCAAACACGTGACACAGAAATGATCATTTTCTCAACAGTCACTGGCTTTGCTGGATGTTTGGAGCTCTCTGAATCATTGGCATAATCAATAGACTCAGTTCTGGGCTCACAGCAAAGTGCAGTCAGAAGGATTGGTTGATCATGGCAGTTGCTAACCACGACACCAGGGTCAGTCATTGCACACCCATCCCCACACACTGGTGACTGCTTCGAGAACTTTGTGGCCCATATGCTGGTCATTGACATTACTAACTGGAAAGGAGAAGTCACCCTATGCAGGGGCAAGCTTCATGCTTTGAATTCCTTGAAGGTGTTGTGGATGCTAAGGGAAGATCCCTTAGGCCGATTGTACCTCGGTTGATATCAGGGAAAATGATTCAGAGGCCCTGACCTTACAAAGCCATTAACACATGTAATGTATGTGTCAAAGAAGACATATGACTGTCCTGAAGCTGCAAAGGTGTCTCTGTGTGATTACACAATGGGAAGGCACCCCACAGATGTCCACCTGCTGAATGCAGACTGACTCTTCCACATAACATTACATGAATACTCTCTCCTACACTTTTTCCTCTTCTAATCTCACAAGATATCCTATAGTGTTCTCTAGGTTTCCTTGTGGTTTTTAAAAAACTGATGAAGCCGATATTCTGAGTATGATGCCACACCCAAGCTATATTCCTCTTAGCAAGTAACTTAATCTTCTACATCTTGGCTTCTCTCACGTCCATGATAGGCGCAAAACTAATTCTATCCCATTTTATTGGAACTGGAGTGGGTTCAATAAATCAAACAATACTCAGCATATACCTGTCGAGGGTTCTGTGCAGACCCTGTGTTTTCTGGCTTCCTTGTCTACTTTTCACCAATGTGGTGATTGTGGTGTTGTCATATAATCCAATATTATCCTCTAATTCCAGGAACTAGAGTGTCTTTGTTGAACACCTTCTGAAAAGAATTGGGTAAGAAGCCTGGATGCTGTGGGCGTAATTTTTTTTATGCCATGCTAAGATATTTACCTTTCAGACTGACTGAACAATAATAATGGGAATACTTCAGAACTGCTCATGCAGTCTGGTGTTACATGCTCTCTGGCTAGAGACCTTGGTTGAACTCCCCACTTAAGCCATTTTAAGATGCTGCACAAAACAGTAATAATCTTCTAGTGACATCAACACAGGCCAGACTGAAGATTTCCTCATGGGATGAAAACTCAATGATGGTTGAAAATCAGTACTCAGAAGTTTATTTTGATTTGATGGCATTTGCTCAATGAAGGTGACCTGATATCATCATTTTTGGAATAAAGGTAAACATGGCCCATAGAGGTTTGCTAAGAAAGTGAGTCAATTTACCCATGAAATCCCAAAAGCTGACATCTCTAAGGTAAGGATGGCAGGGACACAAACCCATAAGCGCCTTCCAAGGGAGGTGTTAGGCGAATTGCTCCCTTGAATTTTTGATATCTGGGTGGTGAAAGGATATCTGCTGAGAAGCAGAACCAAGAGTTGTGTTATCCCTGAGGTCACACAAAACATTGATTTAATAAATGCTTAAGCCCACATTGGAATTTAAAGTACTCGTTTGTGGGGGTCATCCAGGAGTTTCAAGAAAAAAGAAATGATGCCTGGAGGAACACTTCTTATGTATTAGGTGCAAAATAATTTTGACACATTATAATTCCAAAAACATCACACAAACACACACACTCACACACACACACACACACACACACACACACACACACAAATGACAGATGGAATATATTTTGAATCTACAGTGTATAAATGACAAAATGTATGCACATGTAGAAGGCACATTTATTAAATTTACATATGTAGACCTTCATCTGTGAAAAGAACACTACTGGATTTATAAACTATTGAACAGGCTTGCACATTTATTTCCATTTTGAGAATTTTTTATATCTTATTTATTTTTTGAGAGAGGGGAAGGGAGGGTGAAAAAAAGAGAGAGACAGGTCAGTTCGCCTTTGACTCTCATTGCTCTCCCTGCATATGACGCTGTTGCCAATTCTTACAGATGGCATGACTGGAATTGAAACAGTGATTCTTTAGCTTTCATGTCTGTGCTCAATCCATGGAAACACAGCAGCCAGGGAAATATGCATATATATATAGTTATCAAAGTACACGTGTTTCTAAACAAGTAAATAATTATGCCTGTGTGTGATTTCATTGATATAAAAGAAAGGGGATTGAGAACCTGAAGCAAATGTACTTGAAATGAAGGAACTCACAGAGATTGAACAGGAACTAGTTGTGTATACCAAGTTGTAAGAAATTTTAAGAATGTTGCTGAAATATATACAGAGGTATAGGTAAAATGCAGAATTGCGAGAGAAGTGGGTATTTGAAAATTACCATGTAAAATAACCACACTTAAACAGTGTAATGGAAAATGAAAAATAAATGAAGTGGAAGCTCAGTGGGTTTGGACTTTATACCCCACGGTTAAAGAATGCAGTTTCAAACCCTGACCAGGGCCCTCCCACACACTCAGGAGAGATTTCAGTTTTCATCACCAGTTGGGGCATGGGGGTGTGGGAATTATTCAATCATTCTCTCCAACATTCTTTTTTTCTCTATCCCAAAAGCTATCCAGTATACGTCTTGAGCTAGCCAGCTAATGGGACAAATGCAATGAATAAAAAACACAGCTAGAAGGCTCACTCAACAATGCAAGACCATTGGAGAGCATGCAGCTGAGGGAAGAAGGACACTAAACCACTAAAATCCAAAGGGCATGTTTACAGAGGGACACCCAACCACTTCTGGGAGTCACAGCAGGTCTTTAATACATAGAAACAAACACAACGAGACAGACAAAAATACAGAGAGTCGCCAAATAACAGAATGGGAGGAATCTGCAGAAAACAAGCAAAACAGCACACTGGTAAATTCAATTTAATGGAAATAAGGAAGCTCAACAGGATGAAAAGAGACCTAGAATCCATGAAAAAGAACATGACACAAATAAAGAATAACATATCTAAAGCAGAGAATATACCTAAACAGTAATCGGTAGATTTGATTCAGCCTAGGATCAAATCAACAAACTAGAAAAAGGTAGGGAAGAGCAACTTCAACAGAGAAGCACAAAATAAAATATTTTATAGGCAGAAGCGTACTTGAAGTGATGTATTGGGCAAGGTGAAATGTAA
>JAPYXV010000016.1:372674-392228 GCA_028533065.1 Trachops cirrhosus | reverse complement strand
AGTAGAGATCACTGGGTTTCACTGCCAACCAGTTTGGAGCTAATGTCCACGACTGGGCTTCAGAAAATTGTACCAAGGAGGATGCCCACCATATGCAGGTCTTGGAGACACGCATTCATGGAACATTCTGACAGAGGCTCAGAAACTGAACTTTAGGCTCCCTGGGAGTGTTTTGAGAAGTGGCTGACATCAGAGCCTGAGGACCTTAAGTGTCAGTGAGGGGCTTCATGTGGTTATGTCAGGTACTCATTGCTGTGGTTTCTTTCCCTTCATCCTGCCTCAATCGCAGGTATGTGAACTGCGTTCAATATGAGGAAGAGCACAACCTGGAGGCCTTTCAATGTCACGGGAAGATTTTCTACAGAACCTGCCAGGACATCAGCCCGGGTTGTGAGCTGCTGGTGTGGTATGGGGATGAGTATTCCCAGCAGCTGGGAATCAAGGGAGTTGTTAAGTAGAAGGATGAGTTTCCTCTTGGAACATGTGGGGCACCACTGTGCTACTTCAAAGATTAAATAACACAGATAGAGTCCTGTCCTCAGAAATTGTAGTGTACTAATGCCGAAACAGAGTATATTCGGATGCAAAGAGAGAAAGTTTTGCACTCAGATGCTACATAAATCAATGGTCCAGCCCATAAACCTTTTAGCACTAGGAACAGCATTTGCATTTAAATTTTGTTTCAATTTTTCAAAAGATGCATGCATAAATATGCCCCTGCATATTGCATTGGAGTGTTTTCCTGCCCGCTGAAGACTGTTACAACAAAGTATGCAGCTTTTTACACAAACCATTTTTTTCCGAAAGTTTTCCTGCTTTTTTTCTTAATATCTATCATCCATCGATCAAAAGAGAACCAACTGTATGGGCAAACATATTTGCCAATGATACCTCAGACAAGGGTTTAATCTCCAAAATATATAAAGTACTTACACGACTCCTCTCGAAGAAGACAAGAAACCCTATTAAAAAATGGGCAATTGACTTGAATAGGCATTTCTCCAAGGAGGACACGCAGAGGATCCAGAAACACATGAAAAGTAGCTCAATATCTCTAGCTATCAGAGAGATGCAAATTAAAACCACAATGAGGTACCACTTCACACGAGTCAGAATGGCCATCATAAATAAAACAACAGACAACAAGTGTTGGAGAAGTTGTGGAGAAAAAGCGTCCCTAGTGCACTGTTGGTGGGATTGCAGACTGGTACAACCACTGTGAAAAACAGCATGGAACTTCCTCAGAAAACTAAAAATTGACCTGTCCTTTGATCCAGCAATTCCACTGCTGGGACTATATCGTAAGAATCCTGAAACACCAATCCAAAAGAACCTATGCACCCCAATATCCATAGAAGTACAATTTACAATAGCTAAGTGCTGGAAACAACCTAGAGGCCCATCAGTAAATGAATGGATCAAAAAACTATGGTACATTTACATAATGGAATTCTATGCAGCTGAAAGTAAGAAGGAACTCAAACCCTTTGCAACAGCATGGATGGAGTTAGAAAGCATTATGCTAAGTGAAATAAGCCAGGCAGTGAAAGACAAATACCATATGATCTCACCTTTAACAGGAACCTAAACAACAAAACAAAGAAGCAAGTGAAATATAACAAAAGACACTGAAATCGAGTTGTCAGTGACCAGAGGGGAGATGGGAGGGAAGTACAGGGGAGAAGGGAAGGGTTTACAGGAACAAATATAGAGGACACATGGACAAAACTAGGGGTGTTAGAAAGGGGAGGGAGGAGGGGAAGAACGGGTGGATGGCATGGAATGGGAATAAAGGATAGAAACTGTACTGAATAAACTAAAATAAAAATTAAAAAAAAAGAAATGTGTATATGCATAGGCTTTTAGTCATCATTTTTCTGACTTGTGCATTGAATTGCTAATAAGCCCACCAGGTGCTGGGGTACTCTTGACTCACTTTCAGGTGAAGACAGGATAATGAGCTACAAGTGCTAGTGTGTCCCTAAAATTGTAGAGATTAGTGCTTGGAACAAAGAAATGCAGGACAGTTGTGTAGATATTATTGTAGGTGCAGGATGGGGCAGGGGCACTTCAGTTTGTCAGGTGGTCCGGAAAGGCCTCTCCCAGGACTTAACATTTCCCCAGTTACCTGTGGACAAAGGATTTGTGAGAGTGGGGTTGTTTAGAGCATGAGTGATATGAGTTGGTGTGTCTGGCTGTCTGAGACCACTCATCTGCCACTCTGGACAAATAGAATAGGAATGGTGTTGAGATATACACCTGTCTGATGGAAAATCCACACCCTATGCTATCACGTGAGACACTGGAAGCGTTCCTTAGTGAGATGAGTCAAGTGCGCAGTCTTCAGGTGCAGATTGACGTATCTCTATTTAAGATAGTGAGAACTATCATATGTTTAACAGAGATCACTCAAGAGATCCTTATACATAGTGTTTCGAATGGCTACCCAAGGAATAATTCATTTCAGAGGGAATCAAATCCGGTTTTGTCACTGAGTGAGTGGTATGCCAGAGTGCATAATTTCATATTATGGTTGTGGAGAGAGAGAAAACAGAGATCTCTTTCTCTTGAGGATTGTAGTTACTCTCTTTAACACAACCTAGCAAATACATATGCACGGCTAAGTCACTGCACTTTCATCCATAGAATTTTTGAACTTGAATCTGGGGTTCCCACAATGTCCATGTCCTTTGAACATGGTAGAAAACACAATTAATGTGGGCTTTGTGTGTCCCTGAAGATAATGCCGTGAGTGGGAATGAAAAGGAAATTAGACTGTGAAGGAAGACTTTGTGGGACACACGGCCTGCATTGTCACAACAATGGGAAGGATTCCTAGGGCTGTTCCTCCCATAAGGAAAACGAAGCATGTGATCCTGGCAGGCATTTTAGCATGTGCACTGACCACAATATTTCCTTTCATTCCCACCAAAAAAGAGATGCACCGCTGTTCATCCTGCCCTCCAGCGTTCTGCAGAAAAAAATTGCTCTGCCTACATGTGAAGCACAGTCACCCATCTCAGATTGCCTGGGGCACAATTGCAAGGAAACACCTCCAATCAGTGGAACCCTGCTCAGAGAATAAGAGAGAGCAGCAGAAAAATGCTGTTACACAGAGAGGGAATGAGGCCGATGAATGTCAAGAGATTGGAAAAAGAACCCAATCCCTGCTTAAAAGTGTGAGAGAGAGGGGACGTTCTAGGGACTTCTGGACAACACCCACTGAACCCAAGGGGAGCTCTAGTGAGGGTGAGAGAATTCTGGAGGGAAACCCGAGCTCACTGGAGGAAGTTCACCAAGAGGATTCAGGAGTATGGTTTCTGGGGGGAGGATTGCCTAGAGGTGTAAAAATTCGTTATGCAGGATGTGGGCAAGGCTCCAGTGATGGGTCAGTGTTGAAGAGACTCCAGAATACATGCTCAGGGGACAGGGCCTATCCTTATAGGGTGTGTGGACTGGGATTGGCAGGGCTGTCAGATGTCATCACCATCCATGAGAATCAGTCAAAGGGAGAAACATATGCTTGCAAATACTGTGAGACAGGACACACAAAGAAATCAGCTAAAGGAGGACAAAAGAGCACACAATCAGGGAAGAATCCCTATGTTTTTTGAGAGGGAAGGAAACATATTACAATGAAGGCAAATCGCAACACACACCAGGGTACCCATGCAGGGAGAAAACACTGTGTGTGCGTTCACTGTAGAGACTGTTGCTCATCGAAGTCAGATCTCAACTTACTCCACAAGACACAGTCTGGGTAGAAGTGCTCCACTTGTGGGGCCTCTGGGCAAGGCTTTCACACAAGTCATACATCATGAGACACCAGACGAGACACTGAGAGAAGGTAGGCCAATTTTTCATTTAAGTTGATTAGTGATTAGCATTCAGTAGCACCTGACATGTCACAAAACAAATGTATCCCACACACGTGATATGCCATGTCAGAGCAGAGTTCAGATGAAGTGAGGTGCCTCTTTACTCTCCCCAGGAGAATCATCAGTACACAAGTCCCCTGTTAAAAGAACCCTGCACACCCATGAAAGTCCATGTGATAGACTAATAGTTCCAAAAACCCCAGCAGAAATATCCACACCAATGTAATTCAGGCTTTTTCCACCCTGTGTTTCAAAAAATTGCCTTGCAATATTAACTGTAGTCCGAGATAGTACATTCACTGCGTCACTGAAGAAACAGAGTTCTAGGAGGACCATAGAGAACACATTAGCTCAGCCACTGCTCCTGAACCTCAACAAGGCCTGAAGTATGGACTCCATCCAGTTACTTTATTGCCCAGGGAAAGAGAACGTGAGCACACTCATCTGGAAAGGGATTTCCCTAGCGTCCTGTGTATTGTGGAATTTGTCTCTTATTGAGTACACCCCACCCTTCCCTTGATGTCTCCTGCATCCTGTTCTGGTGTGCTCAGGCCTCTGAGCATCAGATGTGGAGGGCGGGAAGGGGCAAGATTATGCACATGGACACCAGTCAGGCTTCATCTGGGCACGAGATCTACCACATTCCTTTCTAGCCATAAGTATACTCATCTCAGTTTTCACAGCATCAGCAATCTGGTTCAGTCCTTACCATGTCTGAGTCTCAAAAACACCCCTTCCAATTCTGTGACCCAGAGCAAGATTCTCAAATTTTCTCTTCCAGTTTTATATTTGGGGCCATGGGAGTGTAACATCAGCCTTTTTCATTGACATTGAAAATTGAGGCTGAACCTGACAAGAATGGTCTGAGGCCACAAGTCATTGGGGATAATGTTTCAGTGGCCAAGGCTTTCTGACCGCCAATGCTGGAGTTGGAAAGATATGTAGGGATGAGAGGACTGTATCCAAATTCTGTCAATACTCAGACAATTCCGATTCCACCACATAGATTGGGCCATTCAGACGACCTTGCAAGGGTTTCCACAATTCCCTTTGTGCAGGCCACCACATTGGGGCACGGATAATGCACAGCCTCCTATTGTTCACAAGATACACTCACGATGCATTAATTAAAACATGAGGAAAATCCCCCTGCATAGCCTTGGCTGAAAAATGAGCTTGGGGACAGTCTTTGCCCAAACTGTGCAAATTACATGTACACAATGTGATTGGGATTGTTCACATAGCAGCTTCTGTGGTGAATTATTCTTGTAACTGAGCTTCATGGATTTTATACCCCAAAGGCCAACTTGGAATTCTAAGTTGTTGCAATTTAAATCCCAGCTTTTTAATGGAACGCCTGTGGGAAAGAACATATACTATGAGCAGGGCATATATGCACAACCTTTGTCAATCACGGCAAAATATTCTGAACGAATGTCCATAATGTCCAAGGGGCACAGGATACACAGAGGCACAGTGGTTGGGAGACAAGCGAGAGTGCAGATGGGGATGTGGTAAAAATCTACTCTTTGTAACCCTGAGTGCCTACAGCTCAGTGAAGCCAGATTTATGTCTATACATAGGCCTGAATTCAATACAAATCAGATGCAAACACAGTCAGTGAGTATACATAACATATGCTGATGTAGTGATGGCTAACTGAACCTGTCTCACACTGATTCTGCAGTGATAGGATCAAAAATGCAGGACATCCAAGTGCTGTGGGAGGCAACGATGACCACTATGTTCCTCTCCTGGGACCAAGCTTGGCAAGGGTGTCTACATAAACATGTTAGATTTCCATAAATGTTATCCACTGTTGCTCCTGGTTTTTCTCCTCTATTAAATAAAGAGAGTTCTTTTTCTTGAGATTCTTTCATTTCCTGGGGCGCGACTAGGAGAGAACCGCAAAATTTTCATTGGAATTTGTTTTCAAGTTGGGACATGGAAAAAGGGCAGAATTCTGCTATATTGCAGACAGAGGGGTCAGAGATGCATACAATAGGGTCCACAGTCCACAGCTTCCACCTGCACTAATCCTGAAACCTCCTAAATCCTTACATTGTTTCAATATGCTTAGAAAACTCTTCCATCTAGCTCATTCCACAAAAATGCCTTCCCAGTTAGGCTGCCAGCCAATAGGATATTCCCTAATCTCACCTCCTGTCATCCATACCCTTCCAGAGCCTGCCTTCAAACTGCATGGCGGTCCTGTACTGTTAAATTTTTGTTGGAACCAAAAGCTAAAAAAAATGAGGCTTTTGTGTTTCAGCTTTCCTTGCGCACTTCACGAGGTTCTTCAAATGACATTGTGCGTGAAGCTGAGGTGTTTGTTTTCTGCTAACACCAATCTGTCAGCAGTTTGCATCAGATAGTCATCAGGTAGTAGGAGGATGCTCTAAGGAATGAGTGTGCCTCCTACTTGTGGGATACAAGTCTCTTGTCTCTTGATAAGCTGTGGAGGACACTCTCCTCTCCCTGTGACCACTACTGCTTTGAAACAACAGGAAGCAGTGCAACCAGCCAGCTGTTTTCCCTGTCTTAGGTGCTCCTCACGCACTCCTGACATGAGGAAGGCACCAGCAGGGTGCCACTGACATTTTTAGGGAAAGAATGGTAGAGAGCCTGGGAGCACATGGACAGGGGGATATGTGAGAAGTTGGATCGCCACAGCCCCTTCTCTCATACCCCTGACAGTTTCCTGGTAATGGGGCCAGAGTTCCCCCAGATACAGCCTTATCAGAAGAAGCCCTTTTTCTTGATGAGTGAACAATTAGCATTGATACTGTTACAATTATTGCATCAATTTTACAGCTTTCATTTCATATGTAGTGCAAATGACCGGATGTAAAAGGAAGATATGAAAGTTCACATTCCCCTGCTCATTTGCATTGCTGTGCTGCTTCAGAACTGTGGTTATAACATTCGCCATGCCCTGCATGACTTCACATACCAACAGTATTCAAGACATTGCTAAGGGTAAAGCCTTTTATGAGAACACCAACAGGGGTCATGGATCAAGTCACTGGTTCCTCAGAAAGTAAGATATTCATCGATACATTGTCACCATCAGTATATTCTCCTCATGGTCTCCATCATATAATGAGAGAGGACAGGTCACGGTGTGATATACTCAGAGTATATGTGTCTTAGCTCGTGGGTCCAGACATGAACCCATGGGAGAGGGCCCCAGGAAATCAGGACACACAACACAGAATGAGAGCAATCAATTGGCATATTTCTTATGAACACATTGTGTTTTATATACATTTTGCGGTAGTAGCCTTTTTCATAACATTACTCGTGCTCCACAATATATATTTAAACACATATTGTCATACTTCCCAAAGTCAACAGGGAGATTAACATCAGCACAAGTCACTGCACAGGAATTGTGACACCACAAACACCTGCCAAGCCCTAAAGTCTTATACTCACAGCTGCAAAAAACTAGAGTTCATTTGCATGGTTTTCTATTGAGGAGTTTTGGAAATACGAATGCACAACCCATCCGAGATCTGTTAGATCGCTGTGGATGTTCAGAATGAGGAGGGAGGTATCCACACATGTTGATGGGAATTCTCAACTGACAGATACATAGGACAGGGCTGTCATGTTTATATGAGGTGTACAGTGAAAACACCTGACAGTCCTCATTAAAGTATTTGGCTTTCTGAGAAATGGAGATGTGCTGTAGAGTCAGGTCAGGCCAAAAATGTATGAGGCATCTTGCTCTTTCCCTGGAGTCAGTGAATGTATCACCACTTGTCCTTCCAGGCACAAGCATTAAGAATTATCTTGAGACCCCATGAGGAAAACAAGCTTCAGGTTAGCCAGAGCCCATTATTCTTCTGACTGATAATGTACTTGGCCTTGGGAAATGCCCTTATTGCACGCCCTAATGTTTATTGCAGCACAGGCATTGAGGAAAAATACGAAGGGCCATTAACTCATTTTAAAGAGCAATTTGTGACAAAAAATGATTTTCCAGTGTCTTTTCTGTTTACAAACACTGGGACTGTCATGACATCTGCAGAATTACAACTAGCTTTTTCTATTCCAACTTGTAGAAAATTGTCAAACTTCTGGAGTGCAACAGCAACTGCAAAGATCTCAACATCCATAATTTTTTGTGCCATCACAGTTTTCTGACACTGGTATGTCACAAGACTTCCAATCCTCTGAAAAAAACTCGTGGGTGGTCATCATCACGTGCAGGTTGTATGTACACCAGGCATATCCGTCTCTCTTCCCTATTCCCAAAAACGTGTTGATAGGCATCTTTTTATTCTCAATCATCTTTCCTCTTTGAGGGTCCCCAATATTTTGCTACACATTCAATAGTAGAGCCTTTCCCTTTGCTTCAAACACCTGAGCCTCCCAAGGTCTACATGTTTCAAAAACTTCATGATTTAATGAAGTACCAGAAATGTCTCCAAACTCTTGTATTCTTCCACACATGTTTGCAGTCTAAAACTCAATGTCTGCCAATATTAGCACTACTTTCAAAAAGATGCAGTATCCCAGCATCCTCTTTTGCTCAGATAAAAGTTCTTTCTCAGCACTTGCAATAATCTCAACTGCCTGATGATTCGGACACTTCACTTTTGACAGACCCCTGAATGATCAGAGAATCTTGAGTCTTCTCAACCCATGAAGGATCCTAGGTTCTGCTTTGGACATTACCACCTGGACTTCCCGTCAACAACAATATTCTCAATTATCTGTGCTATTCCTACATTCGCCCTGTTCTCCAACACCCAGTCTGTTCCCTCATCTTCAGTGACTTCAAACCTCTGAAGAAATCCACCGCTCTCAGAGTGATTTATAAAAGCCATCACCCACACTGGGATGTTATCAAACATTGGCGAATCTCAGCATCCTTAGTGCTTGAAACCATGGACTATCTCAGCCTTTAGTTCAGAGTCCGTGCTTATACACACCTCCTGCAATGTTCTTTCTGCCTGAACAATCCAGTGTCAGCAACATTCTACAGCTACATGTCTATGCCAGGTCTTCAGGATCGAAAACACCAAGACTCTCCCATTGTCCTCTTGATCAAAGTCTACTCAATCACTACAAATCTCCCCTACTCACCACATCAAATAGTGCAGCATTTGCTGGAATTGCAGCAACTGGATTACCCTGGCACTCTTTCTCTAAAATCATAGGTACTGTCCCCCTGCCAGCTGTGTTCTCAAACTTCTGCATGATAAACCATCGTCATTGCTGAAAAGCAGCTAGACAGTGGCTCAACCAGCAATGTTTAAAACTACTTGACTACCCTTGCTTTGTCAAAGCATTTAAGCAAGGGGGCAATTTCAGCACGAGCTATTTTCTCCAGTATCTGTGCTATATCAGCATCTCTGATGGTCTCAGCTGTGGAGTATCCCAGTAACTTCAGAGTTTCCAAAACACAAGCGTATCTTGGCAAGTACACGGTATCCAACATCCAATTCGAGCAGTGTTGGCAGTGTTTCAGTTATCTCAGAATGTGCAATGTTATCCAACACCTTGCATCCTATTCAATGATGTCAATCAAATATTTTACACTGCATCGGCCATGTTCTCAAACATTCCCGAAATTCGCAGTGATGCAAAGTCTCAAAATCCTGGATTCTTACCATGTCAAAGTTGTGAAACATCTAGGCAATCCTGCATGTTAAAGGAATTTACACGCATAAAATATTTCCAGCAAGTTTCGTATTCTCAAACACTTGGTGTATTTCAGATTCCCCAGTGTCCTTCAACACCTGGAATACCTCTGCACATTTCTCTATACAATCACCTGAATCCCTTCAAGGTCTGTGACCTGGGAAACATGTCCAATATTGCACGATCTCCAGTGTTCTCTGATAATTAGCTGTTCACAGATTTTACAGTGTTCTCAATCACATAGAGTATTAAAAGTGTTTTTCACAGTTCCGTATCAAATTACTCAAGAAATTATTCTTGTCAAATATTATAGGGTTCCCATAGACTGCAATGTTCTCGCCTGTGTATGCAACACATGGAGTATCCAGATTCTCTGCTGTTGCCAAGACCTGGCCTCCTCCCAACATATGGCAAGTGATGGAAATGAGGACTGAGTTAGCACCTGCAATGTTCTCAAACACTGAAAGGATGACTGTGTCTGCAGTGTTTCCAGGGACCTGGAACAGACAGAATTATTGGAGAGGCTTGGACATCATTAACTCTCTCGTTATCAAAAACACCCGATAGAAACTGCACTATCCTACCTTCTGCAGTTTTACAAAACCTGGAAGGAACTCATTTTCACTTTAGTTCAAATGCCTATGCTCTTTTTCCATCTTTCATATTCCAAAACACTGACCAAAATGCACTGCCTCCTGAGTTCTTGAACACATGAACTGCACCACTGTCTGTATCCTTCAAATACACTTGGGCTTTTCATGACATCTTCTGTCTTCTCACTTAAACCACAGTCACATCTTCTGTCTTCTCACTTAAACCACAGTCACTACCTGTGGTTGAACTACCTCAGTTAAACCACAGTCTGCCATATTACAGTGACTCCTACAGGTCACTGAATCAACTGGATCTCAAACATCTGGATGTTCCCAATCCTCGCTATATTCTTCTACATCTGGAATCCCTCACTATCATCAGTGTTCTCAAACTCTTGACCTATACCAGCTTTGTCAGTGTTCTGAAACACTCGAAATCCCCCAGGAACTTCGCAGATCTCACACACAGTACGGATCTCAGCACCTAGAGTTTTTTGAAACACAGCAAACTCCTCAGGATCTCCACTGTTCTCAAACAACTACACTATTACACCACCAACTGTGCTCTCACTCACCTGTACTCCTCCAGCATCTGTAAAGATGTCAGTCTTCTGCAGTATCCATCAGCATGTGTAATGATGTCAGAGAGCTGGAGTAGGATAGCCCTTCAAGGATATAAAATACCTGGCAGATCCCAGTATGTGCATTGTTACCCAGCTCCAGTTGTTTGACAGGGTGTATTCTTCTCAAACAATCAGTACCCCAGGACTGAAATACTGTCAAAAATACATACTCCTTGAATATATTTTCTATTCTCAATCAGCTGCACACCCTACAGCAGCATCTGGAAGTTTGAAGAACATTTTTGCTAGAAGAAGCATGAGCAATGTTCCCGATACCGCAGGCTCTTTCTTTCCTCTTTAGTTTTCTAGGCAGATGACATACCCCAAGGTTTAGAGTTCCCCCAAAAATTTGAGTACGCAACAATATTTTGGTTCACCAACGTGTCCTCTATCCCTTTCTTTGCAGCATTATCAAATATTTGAGTAATCTCATTATCTGCACCAGCTCAATATCTGAATGATTCCATAATCTGAGACACTCCAAACCTCTCTGCTTTCCCAAGGTCTGTTGATTTTTCGAATACTTACACTATTGTAGTTTCCTCAATATTCTCAAACACCTGGAATTGTACCCATCTTCATTGTTTTCAAAACGGACATTATCCCCCTTCTTCAATATTCTGAAACACATGAGCTATCCCTACTTCCACAGAGTACTTGAAGTAATGAGCTATAATGCCACCAGCAATCTGCGAAAGGTAATCAATATTCCAGCCCAGCAGTGTTCTCCAACATGTAGACACTTCTTTCTTCTTTAAAGTTCTCAAACACATGGACATCCCAAGGACCTCAGTTGTCTCACAGCATGAAACTTCTCAGTGACTGCAGTATTGTCTTCACCAACGGATCCCACTATCTGCAATGATTGAAACATTGGACTACCAATTGTCTATTCTACAACCTAGTTACTCCCATATTGGCAACGTTTAACACTAGACCATTTCTGTCTCAATAGTTTTCACTCTGCTGGGTTTTGCAAGCACTGAAGTATTTCAAATGGGAAGGGTATTGCCGCATTATTTAGTTTCAGTTGTTTGGACAATAGCAAGCACCACAATGCTCAACCATTAACCACACTATGAGTAGTACAATGTCTTCAATGTTAGAAAGCCACGGATATACCAATTACATGGTGTTTTCAAATACCTTATCTGTCTCTATGGCAGCATGTTTTGAAACACAGAGGGTGACTCAGAAGATTCTGATCTCTACAACTTGAATGAATATTTTCAGACACTGGAGTTTTTCCAAACTTTTCCTTACTCTGTAGCACCAGAACAATCCCACCTCCCGCAGTGCCCTCACAGACTTGCACTACTTCCAATTTCTGCAATATTATCAAACACATGGTCTATTCCAAGCATCTCTTGCTGTTATAACGATGAGAGTGTGCCTGAGGCAGCATCGTAAGAAGAAGTCTGTAGTATCCCGACATCTATATGTTGTCACATATCTGGACTATCTATGATTCTGAAATGTTCCCATGCACCTATACTATCTGCAGGTCTTTTGTGTTGTGAAGCACATGAACTGTCACTGGGACTCTAATGTTCCCCTTCGCCTTGTTTCAGTGTCAAAAATATTCTGAAACCCGTGGTTCAATTCAGTATCTGTTGTGTTGTCAGACACCTGAATTATCCAAGCATGTTCAGGGATTTGAGGAATATCTGCACTCTCCAACTGTGTGCAGGAATTTAAATAGGTGAAGACTCACAATGTCTCTTTGTTCACATATATCTGCAGTATAGAGGTGTCTGCAACCATGAAAAACCATATTACTTCATCATGTTAAGAGTTCTCAAATATCAGAATTTTACCCCCTTTTGTAGGGATCACACATACTGGGCTATATTCTGCCCTGGAAATGACTTCAATGAACTGGGCACTTGCAGCTTTTTCCTTGCTCTAAAAACTTAAAGTATCTATGCTTTTGAACAACTCTGCATTATGAGTCATATTCTGGAAAACTTTGTTGTCAAATACATGGGCTATACCAGTAACTTCAGCTCTTTCACCCTGGTATCTTTCCCTGTGTTCACAATGTCCCCAAGCACACGAACTATACCACAGTCCTCACGGTCCTCCATCCAATTGGAAGATCCAAGCTTCTGAAGTTTTCTATAATACCTGGACCTTCTCAACCTCAGCACTGTTCCCAGATATGTTATTATTGTAGTGTTGGCAGGGACCTCCTACACATGGGATAGCAAAACATATTTGGCATTTCCAATCACCAGGAACATGGCAGGAAAGTGCCTCAGTGATCTGAAGCCTAAGGATGATCAGGGCCACTGCCTTGTTACCAAATGCCAGGACAACGCCAGTAACTTCCATGTTGCAAGTCCTGACCTCTTCTTGAGTTTCTCCTTCAAAACACGAGGATTAATGGCATAATTTGCATTATGCTCAAACAGTTGGAAAATCAGTGCATCTGCAAAATTCTCAAAGGACAGTTTGATACCTGCACTATAGTGTCTGATGCACAAAACCATCACAAGATCTTTGAGCTCCCCCAAATTCTGGAAGAAAACAAGAACTTAAACTTCCTCAGACTTACTGAATAAAACAGAGTTTGCTGTGTTTTCAGACATTTGGACTTTCCCTGTGTCTTTTTTTTATCATGCATGTGAACCACACTATGGTCAGCACTGTTCCAAAATACCAGGAGTAACCGACAGCTTCAATGCTTGCAACCACGGGATGACTGCAGAGACTTCAATGTTTCAAACATCTGAGTATCCCCATAGCAGAAATATTCCTCCCTCATGGATTTTCCTGCATCTGCAGTCCTTTCCCCGGCCTCGTCTATTCCAGCACCAACATTGGCTGCTCACATGAGGGTTGTACCGCCTTCTTCAGTGTCCTCAACACTGAAAATCATCACATCCTGTGCATGTTATCTACAATCTGAGCTCCATTACGGTCTGCATTGTTCTCATACACCAATATTTTAACTATGTGTGCTATGTCCTCAAACACTTTGACTATTCTAGCATATGCAAAGTTCTCTGATATCAGGGTTAGGACCCTGAATTTGTTCGTTTCAAACACATGGATGGTCACGGCTTCTTCCTTGTCTATCACGTGGAATATGCCAACATCAACATTGTTTCCAAATCCCCTGACCATGGCAGCATTTACAGAGTTCTCCATCACCTGCCTAATCCCTCCTCTTAGGTGACCTCACTCATCCCGACAATGTGGGCTTCTTCAGTAATCTGAAGCACTTGAGCCATCAATGTGACATTAATATTATCACACTGCTGGGTGATTGACGCATCTTCAGTACACCAGCATTTTGAGGGTTCTGCAAAGCCAGGCCTTATCCTTCAATTGCAGATCTCATGCTGCTGCTCCATTGCGAGCATATGCCAAGTTCTGTAACTCCAGAGTAATGATGGTATCTGAATGGTCTACAACACTGGGACTTTCAAAATTTCTGGAGTGTTCACAAAGACTCTGAGAATTGCACCATCTTCATTATTTACAAACACAGAGATTATCACAGTGAATGCAAAATGCTGAGACAATTGGATAAGGCACTCCCATCAACTGTTGTCAGACCCCTGGAACATTCTTGTCTCTGCAGTGTTCTCATTATCCTAGACTATGCCAGAATTGAAATACCTCTAAATCGAAATCTGTCGTTCCATGAGCATACAACGAATGAACTCTTAGACGTCATTGCTTGAAGTATTTTCCAACATCAATACTCCCTTGGCATGTGTTATGTTTCCAGTCAACTGGACTTTGGAAAGCCTCTTCACTATTCAGAAATGCTGAAGCCGGCTACCGTCAGCATATTCACAGCAGCCTGGAATATCAACATGCCTTACAGTCCTCACACATCTGTCGTATTCCAGTGTATCCTGTATTCTCAAACACAAACAGCACTTCACTGACTTCATGGTTTAACACCAGATGTGTACCACACTTAACGATGTTACCATTATCTAGGCTAACTCAGCACATGCAAAGTGCTCAGACTCCTGGACATTGCAGCATTCTGCAGTGCTCTCAAATGACTGGAATTCCCAATGAAATCAACTGTCTTGAACACTGGGACTTAGCCCAGCAGGTTTTCTGCAGCAGAAATCTTGTCTACCAAATGTCACCAGTGTTCTCCAACACATGGAATTATACAATGTGTGCAATGTTTTCCATCTACTGGTCATTTCCTGTGACTTTTTCTTCTGAAACTTCTGAATTAAACCTTTGCCATCAGTGGTATCAGTCTCTGGACTATCCAGAATCCAAAGTGCTCATTAAAAACTTCGATGTCCCTATAGCTGTGACTCCTCAAACACTGGGTCTACCTAGCATTTTCAATGCTGCCAAGCCTTGAACTTATCCCAGTGTCTGAATTTTCCTAGAAGGCCAGGTTCTAACAATCTCTTTTCCTTATGATGTTCTAGTCTATGTCAGCTCTCTAATATTACAAGATATGCAATACGTAACTGCTTCAATATTCACATACCCCTGGCATGTCAGAGGTGCTGTCCTGAACACACTTATTTTTTAGAATTTTTAGGGGTGTCAAACATTTTGAAATCCCCAGTTCTCAAATGATCGCCAAGCCAGCTCTTTGCCAACTAATTGTTTTCAAGAATTTGCTCTTGTGCATTTTCTCGAAATCCCAGAATATCTCAAGGTAGCAGCATTCTGAAATAAATGGACGATTTTGAACATAAAAGTTGTTCCTTCCACCTGAACTCATTCAAAATCCTTTGTGTACTCACACAGCTGAACTTTCCAAGGGTAGAAACGGACTTGTTCTCAAACACACCTACCAATTGACCACGACACCCTTCTCAAAGACCTGATCTATCACAAAACCGTCTGTGTAAGCACACAAGCAAACAGTCGCACCAACTACAGGGATTCCAACTCGGGAGTATCTCAGTGTCATGTTTCTTAACAAGATCTAAGCAATTCCAATGTCCGCAATGTTCCAAACCCTGATCTAAACATTGATCAGATTGTCTGAGGACACACAAACACTGTATACTCTTATAATTCACAAACACATATGCTGTCTAGGAAGCTAAAATTTCCCTATTCACCTAGAAAGCATGAGCCCCTGAACTGATCTTAAACACCTGGACCCCACCTGTGTCCACATATTGTCAATATTCTCAAGAAGCTGGACGTTCCAGTGTTTGAAGATGTGCCCTAACGCAAGGAGACATCACACCGTGAATATAGGATCGTCTTCAGAGTTCTCAAATTATTGGACAAATCTCAGCACCTGTAAGTCTAAACATCCTGGCATATCACATGGTCATCAGAACTTTGCAACACCTGGACTGTGCCAGTGTCTAAAATGTTCTAAAAAACCTGGACTATGCCAGCATTTCTTGTGATCTCAAATTAGTGACTCCCCTGCATCTGTAGTATTGTCAGTCACATTCAACATCTTGCCATCTTTTTCTTGACACATCTATAGTATCCCTAAGTAGCAAATGTTCTCAATCACATGGGTCGTTCTTGCCTTACACTGTTTCTGAGCGCCAGAGGTATATCAGTGCACTCAAAGTTTTCAAACACCTTCAGTATTTCTAACGTTTCCGGGGTTGTCAAACACGTACCATTCCCGACATCTTCAACACGCTAATGTTTCTGCGTGATCTCAGGTTTGCAAGTTCTCAAACTCATCTGATATTCCAAAAGCGGCAGTGTTCACAAACAAATGAAATATCTCAATACCTGCAAATTACGGATTCAATGGATTATATTTGGATTTGGAATGTTTTGTAACAGCAGGCGTTCTAGGATCCTGCCATATTTGAAGAACCTGTACATTGTCCTCAAATTCCTCAACTACTGGTAGCAAGTAAAGAGTTCTCAGACACGTGTTGTGTTTCAGCTGCAGGAGTGACCCAACTCATCTGGAGTATTACTATTTATGCTTCTGAAACGTCTGGAGATACCCAACTCAGGCCACCTTGCTAGAATCCTGAATAATCCAAGTGAGGGCATTGTCCCAAGCAACTGAACTATCAAAATGTCTACGGGGTCATGGTACATCTGGAAAATTAAAGGACAGGTAATGTTCTCATACATTCTCACAGTGACGATGGTTTCCATAAACTATTGGAGTAGCAAATGGCCTGGAAACATCTGAACACCTGGAATTTACAGGCATGTTCAGTGACCTCAAACACCGTACTCTCTCCATCTATGTCTGTCCGCAACCTCTGTACCATTTCAATCATATGCAATTTTCGAAATACCGAGATTTTTAAGGATCTCTGTGTTGTCAAGTACATGGTTTTTCATAATATTTGCATTGTTCCAAAAGCCCTGCGCTACACACAGCCCCTTGTCAGTTTTCATATACCTGGATGACTACCGTGAGTGTTACCTCTTCAAATTCAGGGCAGTTTCCAGTGTCTTAGTTCATTCCTATCTGCACTCTCCCAGAATCTTTACCCAAACACATGCACTTCTCACATTATCTCCAATATCTTCACAGTCTGCGACAAAACAACTTTCCCCAAAGATCTCCATGAAACAGACTCCGCAAGAAACGCCTATTCACAAACAACTGGATAACTATAGCATCCTTTGCTTTTCCACAATCCCAGCTTACCAGCTCTTGCAAATTTTTCTGACATCTGGAATAACACTGCCTCTGCAAGTTTCTCATCCCCTGGGCTGTTCCAGCATCTGCATTGTTCTCAAAAATATGGTTTCTCCAAGGAGGTTTATGTTCACCAAAACCTGGATTTTCCAGGAATCTCTGGAGTTCCCATACATTTATAAAATCCCAGCATATACCATATTCACAACACTCAGCATTTCTGACACAACCATGGCCATTGAGTCATCCAGGATATTCACTATTCTCAACAACTAATTATCGAAGCACCTGCAAATGGCACAAGCACCTCCATAAACATAGCATCAACAATGGTCACAGACAGTCAGCCTATACCTAGCATCTTAGTGTTCTCTAACACTCAGAGTATCGCAGACTCCGCAGTAGTATATTGCACCGTTTGTTTCTAAGCTACAATGTGTTCAGAATCATCAGCCCTATTTCAGCATCTGCAGAGTTCTCAAACACACTGAATACTGCTAGCATCATTCATATTCCCAAACACCAGTTCCAAGCATATTCAGTGTTCTAACCACCTGCACTAGACCAAACTATGCCACGCTCAGAAATGCCTAGGCTAGTCCAGCATCTGCAGTGTCCTCAACAATACACTAGTTCCAGTCCAGAGTGTTCTCCAGCTTCTGAGTAATTGCATCACCCACAGATATCTCAAACTCCTAGACTGTAACATGGGTCACAGGACATTCACTGGCCTTGGAAGTACAAGGCCAGGGTGAAGACACGACATCTGGTGATGCCTTTGGAGCCCGTGATTACAGCTGCAAACGTATAATATAGATCATCACCTAGGAGGCTCACACCATGAAACATTGGCGTGTAGACTGGCACTATCTGCAGACAAGTAAGCAGTAGTCCGGCTTAAGGGTCAGAGTAAGGTTTGGCTCAAGTACTCTGTTGCCCCTATAATTTAGGAACACACCTAGAATGACCCACATAGAAAATCTAACATTTTCATTAAATTCTCAGTTTCTGAGTTTGGTCCTATGAGAATTTCAAAGCAATGCGAACAATGTAACCTCTACCTGGTAACACCAAACCCCACATAACCAATGTTTCGTGATCTGACCTCAAGGCTCTTGGGCAACACCAGAGTCCTTAGAGAGTAGATCAGTCTCTCTCCTAAAACACACACAAACACATACAGTTTGAAATCTTCCTGGGGATTATTGACTTCTCGTGCCCTGTGTGATGGCATATCTGCAAACATCTTAGGAAGTGAGTGTCAGATCTTCAGAACAGGGGTACTTCTGTGGATGCATCTGCTAATGGGGGCATTTGCCTCCTCTGTGGCATCCTTTGGGGAGAAATGCTCTGTTTAGAAATGCCCATGGGAGTAGGGTCAAGCACAGTCTCTTCTGAGAGCTGAAGGGACGTGAGAAGTTCCCTTGACATCTTGATAGTTTTGGCAGTTTCAAGACGTGTTAGATTGTGCACTGTCGCCAGGGTTTGTGTGTGAACTTGCGGTCTCTTCTGCCACAGTTGGAGTGTGGCCCACATGGCTACCCAGGAGACGGAGTTCACGAAGTAGAAGACAGGGCGTCAGGAGACTATGCCAATCAGTCATTGAGTGCCACTTTTCACTCATTTTCTTTTACCAAAGTAACTCCTGTACCAGCATGCTGCTCCAGAGAAGTGCCTGTTCTGTCACACAGACCAATCCTCCACCCAGACTTCGGACTGCCTGAGTCATGAAATGTCACTGCCCAAGTCTTTCCAGCCAATGTCCATTGTTTGTATACAGTCACTGTGCAAAAAGTCCTTATGCCTCCAACTGTGAGTTCAAGCCTCCAGGTCCCTCCTGGCATTGCTAAAGCTGTACTTTTCAGGGCCGTTGGCCATGGACATGGGTCTCTCAAAAGTATCCTGAGGCAACCCAGTTGGACACCTACCTGGAGCTGTCGCAGCCCTGGTAGCCACGCTGGTCCCATGGAGCTTTATTTCCTGAAGGACTGTGCTTAACATTCAATTCCTCTGTGTCCTCTACACTTTTTGGTCTCCAATCTTATCATGGGTATGGATACCATTGTCTTCTTGCTGTGTTCCACAGAAGATCCTCTCAGTGTTGCTCCCATGCACTGGGGTAAGTGGACTCTGCTGTTTTAGGAAAACTGTTTAGAGACGGCTCATGGGACACAGCTCTCTATGGGAAGCCCACACCAGTGAAGTTTCATGCAGGAACCAGA
>JAPYXV010000016.1:325475-372174 GCA_028533065.1 Trachops cirrhosus | reverse complement strand
TTTCTGGACAACACCCACTGAACCCAAGGGGAGCTCTATTGAGGGTGAGAGAATTCTGGAGGAAAAGCCGAACTCACCGGAGGAAGTGCACCAAGAGGATTCAGGAGTATGTTTTGTGCGGGGAGGAATGCCTAGAAGTGTAAAAATCCGTTATGCAGGATGTGGGCAAAGCACCAGTGATGGGTCAGTGTTGAAGAGACTCCAGAATACATGCTCAGGGGACAGGGCCTATCCTTGTAGGGAGTGTGGACTGGGATTTGCAGGGCTGTCAGATGTCATCACCATCCAGGAGATTCAGTCAATAGGAGAAACATATGCTTGCAAATACTGTTTGATAGGGTACACAAAGAAATCAGCTGCAGGAGGACAAAAGAGGACACAATCAGGGAAGAATCCCTACGTTTTCTGAGAGGGCAGTCAACGTATTACAGGGAAGGCAAATCGCAATACACACAAGGGTACCCATGCAGGGAGAAAACACTGTGTGTGCGATCACTGTAGAGACTGTTGCTCATCGAAGTCAGATCTCAGCTTACTCCACAAGACACAGTCTGGGCAGAAGTGCTACACTTGTGGGGCCTCTGGGCAAGGCTTTCACACAAGTCATACATCATGAGACACCAGAAGAGATGCTCAGAGTAGGTAGCCCAATTTTTCATTTAGGTTGATTAGTGATTAGCTTTCAGTAGCACCTCACATGTCACAATACAAATGTATCCCACACACACGGTATGCCATGTCAGAGCAGAGTTCAGATGAAGTGAGGCGGCCCTTTACTCTCCCCAGTAGAATCAGCAGTACACAAGTCCCCTGTTAAAATAACCCTGCACACCCATGAAAGTCCATGTGATAGACAAATAGTTCCCAAACGGCAGCAGAAATACACACACTAATGTAATTCAGGCTTTTCAAACCTGTGATTCAATAAATTGCTTTGCAATATTAACTGGAGTCCGAGATAGTACATTCACGGCATCAATGAAGAAACAGAATTCTAGGAGGACCACAGAGAGGACATTTGCTCAGCCACTGCTCCTGAACCTCAAAAGGCCTGAAGTATGGAGTCCATCCAGTTACTTTACTTCCCAGGAAAGAGAATGTAAGCACACTCATCTGGAAAGGGAATTCCCTAGCATACCGGGTATTGTGGAATTTGCCTCTTATTGAGTACAACCCACGATTCCCTTGGCTTATCCTGCATCCTGTTCTGGTGTGCTCAGGCCTCTGAGCATTAGATGTGAAGGGCGGGAAGGGGCAAGGTTGTGCACATGGACACCAGTCAGACTTCATCTGGGCACCAGATCTACTACATTCCTTTCTAGTCATCAGCATTCTCATCTCAGTTTTCCCAGCATCAGCAATCTTTTTCAGTCCTTACCATGTCTGAGTCTCAAAAACACCCCCTTCAATTGTGTGTCCCAAAGCAAGATTCTCAAATTTTCTGTTCCAGTTTTCTATTTGGGGCCATGGGAGTGTAACAGCAGTCTTTTGCATTGACAATGAAAATTGAGGCAGAACCTGACAAGAATGGTCTGAGGCCACAAGTCATTGGGGATAAAGTTTCAGTGGCCAAGGCTTTCTGATCACCAATGCTGGAATTGGAAAGATATGTAGGGATGAGAGGACTGTGTCCAAATTCTGTCATTGTTCAGACACTTCTGCTTCCACCACATCGATTGGGCCGTTCAGATGACCCTGCAAGGCTTTCCACAATTCCCTTTGTGCAGGCCACCACATTGGGCCACAGATAATGCACAGCCTCCTATTGTTCACAAGATACACTCACGATGCAGTCATTAAAACCTGAGGAAAATCCCCTTGCCCAGCTTTGGCTGAGAAATGAGCTTGGGGACAGTCTCTGCCCAAACTGTGCAACCTACTTGTACACAATATGATTGTGATTCTTCACATAGCAGCTTCTGTGGTGAATTATTGTCGAAACTGAGCTTCATGCATTTTATACCCCAGAGGCCACCTTGGAATTCTAAGTTGTTGCAATTTAAGTCCCAGCTTTTTAATGGAACTCCTGTGGGAAAGAACACATACTATGAGCAGGGCAGATATGCACAACCTTTGTCAATCACGGCAAAATATTCTGAATGAATGTCCATAATGGCTAAGGGGCACAGGATACACACAGGCACAGTAGTTGGGAGACAAGTGAGACTGCAGATGGTGATGTAGTAAACATCTCCTCTTTGTAACCCTGAGTGGATACAGCTCAGTGAAGCCAGATTTATGTCTACACATAGGCCTGACTTCAATACAAATCAGATGCAAACACAGTCAGTGAGTATCCATAACATATGCTGATGTAATGATGGCGATCTGAACCTGTCTCACACTAATTCTGTAGTGATAGGATCAAAAATGCAGGATATCCAAGAGCTGTGGGAGGCAAAGATGACCACTAACTTCCTCTCCTGGACCAAGCTTGGCAAGGGTGTCTGCATAAACATGTTAGATTTCCATAATATATATCCACTGTTGCGCCTGGTTTTTCTCCTCTATTAATAAAGAAAGTTGTATTTCTTAAGATTCTTTCCTTTCTTGGGCAGCACCCATGAGAGAAGCTCAAAACGTTCATAGGAGTTTGCCTTCAAGTTGGGACATGTCAAAAGGGTAGAATTCTGTTATATTGCTGTCAGAGGGGCCAGAGATGCATACAATAAGGTACACAATCCGTGGCTTCCACAACCAACAATCCTGAAATTCTCCGAAATCCGTACATTGATTCAGTATGCATAGAAAACTGTTCCATCTACCTCATTCCACAACATACCTTCTCAGTTAGGCTGCCAGCAAATAACATATTCCCTAATCTCTCTCCTGTCATCCATTCTCTTGCAGAGGCCTGCCATCAAACTACATGGCCGTCCTGTACTGTGAAATTTGTGTTTCAACCAAAAGCCGAATAAAATGAGGCTTTTGTGTTGGAACCAAAAGCCGAATAAAATGAGGCTTTTGTGTTTCAGCTTTCCTTGCACACTTCACCAGATTCTTCAAATGACATTGTGCATGAAGCTGTGGTGTTTATGTTCTGCTGACATGAATCTGTCAGCAGTTTGCATGCCATAGTCATCAGGTAGGGACAGGATGCTCTAAGGAATGAGTGTGTCTTCTACTTGTGGGATAGAAGTCTCTTGTCTCATGACAAGCTGTGGAGAACACTCTCTTCTCTCTGTGACCACTACTGCTTTGAAACAACAGGAAGCAGTGCAACCAGCCAGCTGTTTTCCCTGGCTTAGGTGCTCCTCCCGCACTCCTGACAAGAGGAAGGCACCAGCAGGGTGCCGCTGACATTTTTAGGGAAAGAAGGGTAGAGAGCCTGGGAGCACATGGACAGGTGGATATGTGAGATGTTGCATCGCCACAGCCCCTTCTCTCATACCCCTGACAGTTTCCTAATAATGGGGGCCAGTGTTCCCCCAGCTACAGTCTTGTCAGAAGAAGCCCTGTTTCTTGATGATTGAACAATTAGCATTGATACTGTTACAACTATTGCATCAATTTTACAGCTTTCATTTCATATGTAGTGCAAATGACCAGATGTAAAAGGAACATATGACAGTTCACATTCCCCTGCTCATTTGCATTGCTGTGCTGCTTCGTAACTGTGGTTACAACATTTCCCATGCCCTCCATGACTTCAGGTGACAACAGTATTCAAGTCACTGCTAAGGGTAAAGCCTTTTATGAGAACACGAACAGGGGTCATGTCTCAAATCTCTGTTTCTTCAGAAAGCAAGATATTCATCAATACATTTTCACCATCATTCAATTCTCATGATGGTCTCCATCATATAGCAAGAGAGGACAGGTCACTGTGTGATAAACTCTGAGTACATGTGTCTCAGCTCGTGGGTCCATACATGAACCCATTGGAGAGGACCCCAGGAAATCAGGACACACAACACACAATGACAGCAATCGATTGGCATATTTCTTATGAACACAATGTGTTTTATATACATTTTGAGGTAGTAGCCTTTTAATAACATTACTCGTGCTCCACAATATATATTTAAACACATATGGTCATACTTCCCAAAGGCACCAGGGAGATTAACAACAGCACAAGTCACTGCACAGGAATTATGACACCACTCACACCAGCCAAGCCCTAAAGACTTATACTCACAGATGGAAAAAACTAGAGTTCATTTGCATGGTTATCTATTGAGGGGGTTTCGAAATACGAATGCACAACTCATCCCATATCGGTTAGATGTCTGTGGATGTTCAGAATGGGGAGGGAGCGATCTACACATGTTCATGGGAATACTCAACTGACAGATACATAGGACAGGGCTGTCATGTTGCCATGAGGTGCACAGTCAAAACACCTGACAGTCCTCATTAAGGTTTTTGGCCTTGTGAGGAATGGAGATGTGCTGTAGTGTCCGGTCAGGCCAACAACGTATCAGGCATTTTGCTCTTTCCCTGGAGTCAGTGAATGTATCACCACTTGTCCTTTCAGGCACAAGCATTAAGAATTATGCTGAGACCACTTGAGGAAGAGAAGCTTCAAGTTAGCTGGAGCCCATTATTTCTCTGACTGATAATGTAGTTGGCCTTGGGAAATGCCCTTATTGCACGCCCTAAACTTTATTGCATCACAGGCATTGAGGAAAAATACGACAGGCCATTAATTCATTTTAAAGAGCAATTTGTGACAAATATTGATTTTCCAGTGTCTTCTCTGTTTCCAAAGACCTGGACTGTCATGACATCTTCAGAATTACAACTAGCCTTTTCTATTCCAATTTACAGAACATTCTCAAGCTTCTGGAGTGCAACAGCAACTACAAAGATCTCAACATCCATAATTTTTTGTGTCATCACAGTTTTCTGACAAGGGTAAGTCATAACACTTCCAATCCTCTGAAACAAACTCGTGGGTCGTCTTGATCATGTGCAGGGTGTATGTACACCAGGCATATCCGTTTGTCTTCCCTATTCCCAAGGAACGTGTGGATAGGCATCTTTTGATTCTCTATCATCTTTCCTCTTTGAGTGTCCACAATATTTTCCCTACACATTCAATAGTACAGCTGTTTCCTTTGCTTCAAACACCTGAGCCTCGGCAAGGTGTACATATTTCTAAAACTTCATGATTTTATGTAGCACCAGAAATGTCTCCAAACTCTTGTATTCTTCCACACAGGTTTGGAGTCTAAAATTCAATGTCTGCAAGTATTTGCACTGATTTCAAAAAGATGCAGTATCCCAGCATCCTCTTTTGCTCAGATAAAAAGTTCTTTCTCAGCACATGCTATATTCTCAACTGCCTGACTATTCGGCCACTTCACTGTTGATAGACCCCTGAATGATCACAGAATCTTGAGTCCTCTCAACCCATGAAGGATCCCAGCTTTTGCTTTGGCCATTAACACATGGACTTCCCATCAACACCAATATTCTCAATTATCTGTGCTATTCCTACATTTGCACTGTTCTCCAACACCCAGGCTGTTCCCTCATCTTCAGTGACCGCAAACATCTGAAGAAATCCATTGCTCTCAGAGTGATTTATAAAAGCCATCACACACACTGGGATGTTATCAAACATTGGCGTATTTCAGCATCCTCAGTGCTTGAAACCATGGACTCTCTCAGCCTTTAGTTCAGACCCCGTGGTTATTCACATCCCCTGCAATGTTCTTGAGCCTGAACAATCCAGTTTCAGCAACATTCTACAGCTACATGACTATGCCAGGTCTTCAGGATCAGAAACGCCAAGACTCTCCCATTGTCCTCGTGATCAAAGTCTACTCAATCACTACAAACGAAATTTCCCCAACTCAGCACTTCAAATACTGCATTTGCTGGATTTGCAGCACCTGGATTATCCTGGTGCTCTTTCTCTCAAACCATAGGTACTGTCCTCCTGTCAGCTGTGTTCTCCAACTTCTGGATGATAAACTGTCATCATTGTTGAAACGCAGCTAGACAGTGGCTCAACCAGCAATGTTTAAAACTACTTCACTACCCTTGCTTTTTCAAAGCTTTTAAACAAGGGGGTAATTTCAGCACGAGCTATTTTCTCCAGTATCTGTGTTATATCAGCATCTCTGATGGTCCCAGGTGTGGAGTATCCCAGCAACTTCAGAGTTTCCAAAACACAAGCATATCTTGGCAAGTAGAAGGTATCCATCATCCAATTAGAGCAGTGCTGGCAGTGTTTCAGTTATCTCAGAATGTGCAATGTTATCCAACCCCTTCCCTCCTATTCAATGTTGTCAAACAGAGAAATTACACTGCGTTGGCCATGTTTACAAACATTCCCAAAATTCGCAGTGCCTTCAAAGTCTCAAAATCTTGGATTCTCACAGTGTCAAAGTTGTGAAACATCTCGGCAATCCAGCATCTTAAAGGAATTTAGACCCATAAAATATTCCGTGCAAGTTTCGTTTTCTCAAACGGTTGGTGTATTTCAGACTCCACAGTGTCCTCCAACATTTGGAATACCTCTGCACATTTCTCTATACAATCACCTGAATCCCTTCAAGGTCTCTGAACTGGGAAACTTCCGCAATATTGCAACAAATCCAGTGTTCTCTGATGTTTAGCTGTTCACAGATTTTACAGTGTACTCAATCACATAGAGTATTACAAGCCTCTCTCACAGTTCCGTGTCACATGACTCAAGAAATTATTGTTGTCAAATATTATAGGGATCCCTTAGACTGCAATGTTCTCGCCCTTGTAACCAACATATGGAGCATACAGATACTCTGCTGTTGCCAAGACCTGGACTCCTCCAAACATATGGCAAGTGAAGGAAATGAGGACTGAGTCAGCACCTGCAATGTCCTCAAACACTGAAAGGATGAATGTGTCTGCAGTGCTTCCAGGGACCTGGAACAGAAAGCATTATTGGAGAGTATAGAGGCTTGGACATCTTTAACTCGCCAGTTACCAAAAACATCCGATAGAATCTGCACTATCCTCCCTTCTGCAGTGTTTACAAATCCTGGAAGGAACTCATGTTCACTTTAGTTCAAATGCCTATGCTCTTTTTCCATCTTTCATATTCCAAAACACTGACCAAAGTGCAGTGCCTCCTGAGTTCTTGAACGCATGAACTGCACCACTGTCTGTATCCTTCAAATACACTTGGGCTTTTCATGACATCTTCTGTCTTCTCACTTAAACCACAGTCACATCTTCTGTCTTCTCACTTAAACCACAGTCACTACCTGTGGTTGAACTACCTCAGTTATTCACAATCTGCCATATTACATTGATTCCTTCCAGGTCTCTGAATCAACTGGATCTCCAACATCTGGATGATCCCAATCCTCGCTATATTCCTCTACATCTGGAATACCTCAACATCATCAGTGTTCTCAAACACTTGAAATATACCAGCTTTGTCAGTGTTCTGAATCACTCGATATCCCCCAGGAAATTCAGAGATCTCACACACAGTACTACTCTCAGCACCTTCAGTTTTTTAAAACACAGCAAACACCTCAGGATCTCCAGTGTTCTCAAACACGTAGACTATTACACCGCCAACTGGGCTCTCACTCACCTGTACTCTTACAGGATCTGTAAGGATGTCATTCTTCTGCAGTATCCATCAGCATGTGTAATGGTGTCAGAGAGCTGGAGTAGGATGGTCCATCAAAGATATCAAAATCCTAGGAGATCCCAGTATCTGCATTGTTCTCCAGCTCCAGATGTTTGACAGCGTGTATTCTTCTCAAATAATCAGTATCCAAGGACTGAAATACTGTCAAAAATACATACTCTTTGAAAGTATTTTCTATTCTGAATCACATGCACACCCTACAGAAGCATCTGTAAGTTTGAATAACATTTTTTGCTAGAAGAAGTACGAGCAGTGTTATCACACTGCAGGGTGATTGAAGCATCTTCAGTACTCAGGCATTTTGAGAGTTCGGCAAAGACAGGCTTTACCCTTCAGTTGCAGATCTCATGCTGCTGTTCCCTTTCGAGCATATGCCAAGTTCTGTAACTCCAGAGTGATGATGGTATCTGAATGGTCTACAACACTGGGACTTTCACAATTTCTGGAGTGTTCACAAACACTCTGAGAATTCCAGCATCTTCATTATTTACAAACACAGGGATGATCACAGTCAATGCAAAATGCTGAGACACCTGGATGGGACCATCCCATGAACTGTTGTCAGACACCTGGAACATTCCTTTCCCTGCAGTGTTCTCATTATCATAGACTATGCCAGAATTGAAATACCTCTAAATCGAAATCTGTCCTTCCATGAGCATGCCAGGAATGAACGTTTTGACATCCTTGCCTGAAGTATTTTCCAACAGCTATACTCCCTTTGCATGTGTTATGTTTCCAGTCACCTGGACTTTGGAAAGCCTCTTCAATATTCAGAAATGCTGAGGTCCGCTGGCGTCAGCGTATTCACAGCAGCCTGGAATATCAACATGCCTTACTGTCCTCACACATCTGTTATATTCCAGTGTATGCTGTATTCTCAAACACAAAGAGCACTTCAGTGACTTCATGGTTTCACACACAGAAGTGTACCCCCCTTAACGATGTTACCATTATCTAGACTAACTCAGCACATGCAAAGTGCTCAGAATCCTGGACATTGCAGAATTCTGCAAGGCTCTCAAATGACTAGAATTCCACCTGAAATGAACCATCTTGAACACTGGGACTTAGCCCAGCAGGTTTTCCTCTTCAGAAATCTTGTCTACCCAATGGCACCAGTGTTCTCCAACACTTGGAATTATACAATGTGTGCAAAGTTTTCCATCTACTGGTCATTTCCGGTGCATTTTTCTTCTGAAACTCCTTTGCCATCAGTGGTATCATTCTCAGGACTATACTGTATCCAAAGCGCTCATTAAACACCTGCATGTCCCTATAGCTGTGACACTTCAAACACTGGGTCTACCTAGCTTTTTCAATGCTGCCAAGTCTTGAACTTATCCCAGTGTCTGAAATTTTCTGGAAGGCCACGTTTTTACCAATCTCTTTTCCTTATGGTGTTCTAGTCTATGCTAGCTAGCTCTGTAATATTACAAAATATGCAATATGTAACTTCTTCAATATTCACATACCCCTGGCATGTCATATGTGCTTCACTGTACACACTTATTTTTAGCATCTTTAGGGATGTCAAACACTTTGTAATCCCCAATTCTGAAATGATCGCCAAGCCAGCTCTTTGCCAACTAATTGTTTTCAAGAATTGGCACTTGTGCAGGTTCTCGAAATCCAAGAATATCGCAAGGTAACAGCATTCTGAAATAAATGGACAGTTTTGAACATAAACGTTGTTCCCTCCCCCTGAAGTCATTCAAAATCCTTTGTGTCCACACACAGCTGAACTTCCCAAGGTTAGTGTAGGACCTGTTTGCAAACACACCTACCAATTGATCATGTCACCCTTCTCAAAGACCTGATCTATCTCAAAACCTTCAGGGTACGCACACAAGCAAACAGTCACACCAACTACAGGGATTCAAAATCTGGAGGATCTCAGTGTCATGTTGCTTACCAAGATCTAAGCCATTCCAATGTCCGCAGTGTTCCAAACACTGAACTATACATTGATCAGATTGTGTGAGGACACACAAACACCTTATCCTCCTCCAATTCTCAAACACATATGCTCTCAAGGAAGGTGAAATTTCCCTATTCACCTAGACAGCATGAGCCCCTGAACACATCTCAGACACCTGGGCCCCATCTGTGTCCACATATTGTCAATATTCTCAAGATTCTGGACGTTCCAGTGTTTGAAAACGTGCCCTAACACGAGGAGACATCACACCGTGATTATCCATTCGTCATCAGAGTTCTCAAAGTCTTGGACAAATCTCAACACCTGTAATCTCAACATCCTGGCATATCACATCGTCATCACAGCATTGCAACACCTAGTCTGTTCCAGTATCTAAAATGTTCTAAAAAACCTGGACTATGCCAGCATTTCTTGTGATCTCAAATTAGTGACTCCCCTGCATCTATAGTGTTGTCAGTCACATTCAACATCTTGGAATCTTTTCCTTGACACATCTATAGTATCCCTAAGTCGCAAATGTTCTCCATCACCTGGGTCATTCTTGCCCTACACTGTTTCTGAGCACCAGAGGTATATCAGGGCACTCAAAGTTTTCAAACACCTGCAGTATTCCTAAAGTTTCCGGGGTTGTCAAACACGTAGCCATTCCCGACATCTTCAACACACTATTAATGTTACTGCATGATCTCAGGGTTTGCAGGTTCTCAAACTCATCTGATATTCCAAAAGCGGCAGTGTTCACAAACAAATGAAATATCTCAATACCTGCAAATTACGGGTTCAATGGATTATATTTGGATTTAGAATGTTTTGTAACAGCTGGCCTTCCAGGGTCCTGCAAGTTCTGAAGCACCTGTACATTGTCCTCAAATAACGCAACTATTGATAGCAAGTTCAGAGTTCTCAGACAGGTGTTGTATTTCAGCCTCAGCAGTGACCCAACTCATCTGGAGTATCACTATTTATGCTTCTGAAAAGTCTGGAGGCCCCAACTCAGGCCACATTGCTAGAATCCTGAATATTTCAAGAGAGTACAGTGTCCCAAGCAACTGAACTATCGAAATGTCTACGGGGTATCGTACATCTGGAAAATTAAAGGACCGGTAATGTTCTCATACATCTAAATTCTCACAGTGTCGATGGTTTCCATAAACTACTGGAGTACCAGATGGCGTGGATACATCTGAACACCTGGAATTTACAGGCATGTTCAGTGACCTCAAACACCTGTACTCTCTCCATCTATGTTTCTCAGCAACCTCTATACCATTTCAATTATATGCAGTTTTGTAAATACAAAGATTTTTCAGGATCTCTGTCTTCTCAAGTACATGTTTTTTCACAATCTTTGCATAGCTCCAAAAGCCCTGCGGTACACACAGCCCCTTGTCAGTTTTCATATACCTGGATGACTACCGTGAGTGTTACCTCTTCAAATTCAAGGCAGTTTCCAGTGTCTTAGTTGATTCATATCTGCACTCTCCCAGAGTCTCCACTCAAACACATGCACTTCTCACGTTATCTCCGATATCTTCAAACTCTGGGACAAACCAACTGTTCCCAAAGACCTCAAATAAACAGAATCTGCAAGAAACGCCTATTCACAAACACCTGGATAACTTTAGCATCGTTTGCATTTTCCAACATCCCAGCTTCCCAGCTTTTGCAAAGCTTTCTATCACCTGGAATAACACTTCCTCTGCAAGTTTCTAATCCCCTGGTCTGTACCGGCATCTGCATTGTTCTAAAAATTGTCGTTTCTCCAAGAAGGTTTATGTTCACCAACATCTGGATTTTCCTGGAATCCTTGGAGTTCCCAAACATCTCTAAATTCCCAACATATACCATATTCACAACACTCAGCATTTCTGACACAACCATGGCCATTGAGTCATCCAGGATATTCAGTGTTCTCAACACGTAAATATGGAAGCACCTGAACATGGCAAAAGCACCTCCATATACATAGCATCAACAATTATCACAGACAGAAAGACTATACCTAGCATCTTAGTGTTCTCTAAAACTCAGAGTATATCTGACTCCGCAGTGGTATATTGCACCTGTCGTTTCAAAGCTACAATGTGTTCATAATCAGCTGCTCTATTTCAGCATCTGAAGAGTTCTCAAACACACTGAATACTTCTAGCATCAGTCCTATTCCCAAATACCAGTTCCAAGCATACTCAGTCTTCTAACCGCCTGGAGTATTCCAAACTATGCCATGCTCAGAAATGCCTAGGCTAGTCCAGCATCTGCAGTGTCCTCAGCAACACACTATTACCAGTCCGCAGTGTTCTCCAGCTTCTGAGTAATTGCGGCACCCACAGATATCTCAAACTCCTAGACTGTAACATAGTCCACAGGACTTTCACTGGACTTGGAAGAACAAGGCGAAGCAGAAGACAGGACATCTGGTGATGCTTTTGGAGCCTGTGATTACAGCTGCAAATGTAGAATATAGGTCATCACCTAGGAGGTTCACACCATGAAACATTGGGGTGTAGACTGGCACTATCTGCAGACAAGTAAGCAGTAGTCTGGCTTAAGGGTCAGAGTAAGGTTTGGCTCATGTACTCTGTTGCCCCTATAATTTAGGAAGACACCTAGAATGGCCTACGTAGAAAATCCAACATTTTCATGAAATGCTCAGTTTCTGTGTTTGGTCCTCTGAGAATCTCATAGCAATGCGAACAGTGTAACCTCAAACTGGAAACACCAAACCCCACAGAACCAAAGTTTCGTGATCTGACAGCAAAGCTCTTGGGCAAGTTCAGAGTTCTTAGAGTGTAGATGAGTCTCTCTCCCAAAACACACACAAACACACAGAGTTTGAAATCTTCCTGGGGATTATTGACTTCTGGAGTGCTGTGTGATGGCATATCTGTAATCCTCTTAGGAAGCGAGTGTCAGAACTTCAGAACAGGGGTGCTTCTGTGGATGCATCTCCTAATGGGGGCATTTGCCTCCTCTGTTGCATCCCTTGGGCAGAAACGCTCTGTTTAGAAGTGCCCATGGAATATTGTCAAGCACAGTCTCTTCTGAAAGCTGAAGGGATGTGAGAACTTGCCTTTGACATCTAGGTTGTTTTCGCAGTTTCAAGACATGTTTGATTGTGCACTATCGCCTGGGCTTTGTGTGTGAGCTTGGGGTCTCTTCTGCCACAGTGTGAGTGTGGCCCACATGGCTACCCATGTGACAAAGTTCAAGAAGTGGAAGACAGGTCGTCAGGAGACTATCCCGATCAGCCTTTGAGTGCCACTATTCACTCATTTTCTTTTACCAAAGTACCTCCTGTGCAAGCATGCTGCTCCAGAGAAGCACCTGTTCTGTCACAAAGACCGACCCTCCAACCAGACTTTGGACTGCCTGAGTCATGAAATATCACCGCACAAGTCTTCCCAGCCAATGTCCACTGTTTGTCTACCGTCCCTGTGCAAATTAATCTTTATGCTTCAAACTGTGAACTCAAAGATCCAGGTCTTTCCTGGCATTGCTAAAACCGTACTTTTCAGGGCAGGTGGCCATTGACATGGGTCTCTCTCAATTATCCTGTGGAAAACCAGTTGGGACCTCTACCTGGAGCTGTAGTAGCCCTGATAGCCATGCTGGTCCCATGGAGCCTATTTTCCTGAAGCACTGTGCTTAACATTCAATTCCTCTGTGTCCTCTACGATTTTTGGGGTCCAATGTTATCATGGGCATGGAAAACATTGTCTGTTTGCTATGTTCCACAGAAGATCTTCTCAGTGTTGCTCCCATGCACAGGGGTAAGTGGACTCTGCTGGTTTAGGGAAACAGTTTTTTTAGAGAAAGCTCATGAGACTCAGCTCGGTATGGGAAGCCCACAGCAGTGAAGTTTCATGCAGGAACCGGACCTTCATACCAGTTTGTCCCTGGGAAGCACGCCTAGGAAATGCATTCAGGCAATTTTGGCTTCGTCTTCCTAAAAGTCCCTCACCATGGTGGGAAACACTAGGTGGTTATTTCCTACCTTGAAGGTAATTTCCATCGCACGTATGAATTTTGCCAAGGATGGAGCATAACCAGCTCGCCACGACTTTTATTTTTGTTATTTTGTCTACTCGATTATACGTGAAATGTAGAGCAAACCATTCTATGTAATAGAAAATAAGTCCTTTACTAATGTAGCACACAAGAAGAACATTAAATGCCTGTCCAGACCAAAATTGGGGCTCTCTCCCCTTGAGACAAGTGGTTCCAGGACCCTCATCTGAAGACTGTACCATAATGGCCTTTTTTCTCCATAGGACTGATCTAATCTGTGTACATTGGTTATCATATTCAGCCACAATACGCAGATTCAACTCACCAAATTCGACAACACACACCCAACTATGACTCAACCACCACCCAGAAACTGAGAAGTGTGTTTTTAACACAGAAATCATTTCTTCACTCTTGACAGATGTGTCTCAGTTGTTGAGGTTTCATCCCACAATCCAATTTGGTGGGTTCCATTCACGGTCAGTTCACATGCCCAGGATGTGGTTCAGACACACTTTGGGTACACAGCAGAGGTAAACAAGTCATATATTTGTTCGCTCATGCAGGTTTCTGTATTAGACCTTCTCCATCCCTCACCCTCTGACCAAACTGAAGAAAAGTTGTGCTCTTGTGACCACAAAGAATCATTGGCTGCCCACTTTTGTGAAGTCATCAAAACAAAAGCAATAGTCATCCTGCTTATGACTTCTTCTTTCTAGACAGGATACTAAAGCATTCTTCACTGACTGTCTTTGTCTTCTCTTTGTATTCAGGAGAATCCCCTTCATTAGGAATATTTTGAGGGCAGAGAGCCATCGGGGCTTTTGCTTACACACAGATGGGTGTTTACCTTGTTCTAAATTTGAATTCTTTCCACATTGTGCTCCAAGGATAATTTTGTGTGCCTGCCTCATGTAGACAGCATTTGGGAAGATGACACTGGGGATGCCTGAGTGTGTTCACATCTCCTATGTTCTTAGTATGTTTATTTTACCATGGGAGTTCAATTAACAAAAATGTGGTTGATGAAACAACAATAAAATAGTTCTGTGATGCAGTCAATTGAATATTAAAATCAGTGACGCACTAGTACAAGGCAAGTACACCACAGAAGGTGCTGTGTCACATGTTTCTTCAATGTTCTGTACCTGTGATGTGCACAGAATGCAGGCTGATGCTGTCTCCAAATTCAGTAAACAGCTAGGTCTCAGCAAGTGATTTCCCTACAGCATATCCCCAATAGCACCTTGCTGCATGTTGAGGAGGACATGACATGGCCTGCCCAACATTGTTTGGGGAAGAGAACTACCCAGAGACATGTCACCAACTTTGGCCTCCTACAAATTGCTGGGATATGATTGGGATTAGGTTTGGCTTGATCTGAGAAGAAAAGGGCAGACAGCAGGAGGAACATGTATGCATTTTTGGTGTTGGATGTGCTGAAAGAGAACAACCTCATCAGGGCAGATGATGAAAATGCTGCTGGGGCCATATGCTTTGTCTCTGGATTTGGAATGGCCCTAGTACCCCAGCCATTGTGGTGACAATGTAAGCTATGGTCACAGAATGGATTCCTTCACATTCAAATTCCCCTTTCATTTCCATACACTGCATCACCTTCACATAAGGGGAAAGCTCAAAATAATTTTTTTCTCTACAAATTTGGGAGACTAGTGACATTCATGATGTATCAATGGCTGTTTAACACCTTCTGTGGTTGGAACGGCTCTGGACTTTCCCAAATGTATGTATGTCCAAGTCTTTTAAAGGCAGTAACCACAGGCCTCAAAGCTGTGTTTTTTGTCTCTGTTTCCAAAACAACACAATACAAATATGTCCCCACTCAAGCCTCTCGCCATGTATTTATACTTGATTTCATTCTGTGTGAGTCCTTTACACATAAGTAGGAAGCACTCTCATTCAATATGTCTGCAATCACACTTCTTACAGAGACCACTACCATACATCTCCAACAACACTGCTATTCTTTGCCCCTTGAATATTAAGGAATCTCTGAGTAGATTCTTCACTGATCTTTGTTTTGAAAATATGTCCACCTCGAATCTTAGAACAAGGAAACAAACTTCTGTGGTTGAAGATTGAACTAATGCTGCATTTCTTTCACACAAGTTTTAAGGGTCTCAGGATATATGAGAGTAACCGCATTTCGATCCTCAGGGCATTTACCCTACCTCAGTTCTCACACTCTATACTAAGAGTGATACCTGAGCGGCCACAGCAAGCTTGACCCACATGACCTCTTTCGTTTCTGGTGCTGGCGATCAGTCTGCTGTGACCCTTTGTGTGTCCTCAGGGGTGATATTAAATGTGAACTTCTGAGAGGGTGCTTTCCTGACAATCTGTCTTGCCACACTCTCCCCTCACATGGATCTTTCAGCACGCGCTCTGGATTAGTTTTCTGCAAAGTACTAACCAATGTGTACTGTGGCACATATACAATCACATGTATGTCTTCCCATAAGGATATGAGTTGTGGGATCTGTTTGAACAATGAACCAAGTTATGTAAGCCTCAGTGGAATCAGTGCTTCAGGAATGTCCATCAGGACAATTAAAGTGTAATCCAATCCCCCTGGAGAGCCCAGGGATCTTCAAGTTTTCTAGTGTCAAAATTATGTAGCAGGGAGCTTTGTGTTTTGACGTCCCACATTGTTGTTTTTCCCTCAAGGTTTTTGAAGTTCTCTTGATAGGAAAGAAACATTGTGTAGAGAATCAAATGGAACAGAAGCTTGAGGGTGGTCGTCGAGGGAGTATGATGATATGCAAGGACACTTGGGATTGTGTCCTTGCATACCCTCCTGAAATCAAAGCTCTTTCATACCCCGTGAGCATTTTACTGCCACTGTTGTCCACCACACATTTCCTTTGCTTGTCCTGAACACAACCATGTGTGTCTGTACAAGGAGAGCAGGCATTCCAAGGGGAAGAAACAGTCCTTTTTTTCTGCCCATCTGTGGCCCAAATTACCCTCTAATCCTTTCATTTGGTGTAAGCACATCTTCTTGCACAGTCCTCTTAGCACACAGTGTGAATTCAAATAGTGGCTATCAAAGTCTAGCACGTGTGATGTGAGATCTCTGATATCCACAGAAGGGCTATGGGATATGAGAGAACAGGGTAAGAGGAAAAGACTTCTCATCACCATGGAATGAGGGGCTTTCTTCATTTTGTGTGATGGGCCCAAAGCAGAGACGCACAAGGACCCCCCATATATCCTTCCTGGCTCCAACACCAACGCCAAGGATGCCTAATAGCCTGAATCTTAACCCAGGGGGGCAGTATGAAAGATGAACTGTTGGGATTCCATATGTCGACCATAGGGTCTTTAATAAACCTATTGCCGATTTCACAGGAAAGTGGCATATTCACAAGTCCTGATGCTTCTCAAAATCTGAATGAGGCAGGAGTACGTATTAAAATAGCGTGGGGCTTATTACTATATCAAAATGCTGCAGGTGTGGGTGGGAGCTCAGGACCCTCATGTCACAGAGCCTCCATCCGATACTCTGGTATATATTTCATAAGCAGGGAGACAGAGATTTAGGTAACTAATGCCCACACAAAATTACTTTATCAACACTTATCATGACACTTTGCAAGGTTCACTATCAGACATGTTCAACATTGTTGAGCTGCTGAAGTCTTGGTACATGCGCCACTTTCCTTCTCTTGGTTATACATTCCCATTGACTTCCTTTCTCCTCAGTTCTATGTTGGAGGAGAGCAGATGAGCAAGGTTATGTGGACTAGAGTGTTAGAGTCTCTTTCTTCTGGGAACACACGATGTTCTCCCATCAAAATCCATTGTACTCTTCTGATGTGCCATTAAATGTTTTATCTTTCCAACACCTACTCATTCAAAGATACTGTTTGAGGGCACAGTATGTTGTTTAGGCATTGCTTACATGCCTGTAACGACAACACGAAGATACTAGTGAATGTATGAACTAAGGCCCTTTTATGGCAAAAGAGTAATTGTTAATTCTTTTATATTTAATTTAATGCTTTTCCACCATATATTATCTTCATACTCCTATACTCATTGATCACATTTGAACTCAGGAGTTCAGAGAATTTACAAGGTCCAGTCTGTGTTTCACTGAGCACAAACCATGGTCTATCTGAACTGCACTCCACACACCTATGCCTTAATGATCTGCACTTCTTGAGGACTTAACAGAACTATGGTGTCAAAAGTATTACCTACTACCCAATTCTTTTTAAAGGTCTGCAGGGTTACTTGCCTCTCCAGGAGAAAACACTGTAATCTGGGCAGATTGTGAGCCGTTCTGGGCTACAGCTCCTATCTTCTTAGCAATCCCTTCCACCTAGACTCAGTGAAAATGGTTGCTGGGCATTGCCTTCAAAGTACATGTCACATTGCAAAAGGCGACACACAATCATTTAACTTTCACTTCTTAGTATACATTCTAAAAAGTGTGTCTTTAATTACTATTTTGACAGTTCTTGGATGAACCTGAGTAATATGAATATTACAAGGAGAAGGGAGGGTATATGTGGATAGTTCATTCACAACACAAATCCAATCCCTTTAGGCTCCATTGTTTCTGATTTTTCTGTAAAACTGAGTGTGGTTGTAATGGGACCATAATAAAGACAGAGGTGGCTTAAATGTATCTAGACAAAAAGGGAAGAATACAAAATTTGAATGTTGTTATACATGGGAAAGAATAGTGCTTAAAATTTGATGGATCCATTCAATTCTATTTGAATAAAGTTGTACTGCCTGAAAATTCTCTTCAGTTTCATGATCCATAGCATCCTTATTCTTAATGTTTGTCTGGCCATGGCATTTGTGGATGTTCATCAACGTGATTTGCAAATTGACAGTGTATGAAGTGAATATTAAATTGGAGCTATCAGGTCACTGATCAACTTCCCTCACTTTTCACACCCCAATGTAAATTATTTTTGGAGTTCGTTGACTCAATGTAGGTGAAATTGTAACAGTGATACCATCCATGTTTCCAATTCTCAACAGGCACTCAGAGGAATATCAGAAAAATCAGGTATAGACCAGCCTCTAAGATGCTGTACAATGCCGTGAGCAGGCAGCCTGAGGGAAGGAGGTGATACACAATGATGCCGACCTAATGAACACTCAGAAAATGGTGTTACTTCTTCCAACATGGATGGCCATTGGAAGCCAGTCCATGAAATGCGAGTTTCGGTTGAATAGTGTGAGCCTGTATGGAGTTCCTAGTTCAAGCATAACTTATGGTTTTTAATCATCAAACCTGAAGCTCCACAGGGATTGCATATGCTTTCTTTGAGTGAGAAGTTCGGCCACTGGGTAGCCTATATCTTCTTTCTTCAAGGATCATCTGCTCTACAAACAACCCATAAATCAGTCAGGATCCCTCAGTCAGAAGATGATAGTGCCTCTGTCAATTCAGCAGGACAGCACTATGCATGAAATCAACCATTAGATGAATGGTGTAGTGGTATATGGGCACGAAGTTGGATGCTTTATAAATCTATGAAAATCTTACCAGGATTCTAAGTACTTTACTGCAGCAAAGGAAGAGATTTTTCTACTTTCATACTGTGACCTCAACAATGTAAACAAACATTCCTGTATAATTGAACTTCTCTACATTTCCCTCCCATTACCTGCTTTGTGTCCCTGAGGAAGTTTTCTTCTCAACAGGCTTTAGGAAATACTCTCCTCCTGTAGCCTCTGAATACCACCCAAGAAAAATTGAATGTAAGGTAATGAAGTGTTTTGATTTGTATATGGTTGCGACATGTGGAGACGGTCATTGGCTGCAGAAAATTCTGGATCAGACAGAAGCCAAAGTATGAAAGGAAAATGTTCCCCGAGTTATCTCTAAGGCCTTTGCCTCTCCTGGGGGAACAACCTAGTAATATTCCCATGCTTCAATAAGACAAGCCATCATCTCTGACCCCTCCTATATTCATGAACTGTTTCAGGATGTAACTTGGTGTTTTAGGACAAGAATATGATAAATGGCATGTATAATTGCACACACCCCATTACATAATCCAGGCCCTTTCTCCTTTCTCTCTTCACCTTCCAATTTCCTCGTACAGGCTCATGGACCCTTGTACAATTTATCTCGTTTTCTTTATCTTTGCAACCACATGGGTAACCATTAGATTATGGGCAGATTCAGAGATTCTGAGCAATGCACTGTCATGTTATGGACCGGATGAACATATTTTCTTTGAAATTGAGCAAAACACCAGGATTTCAACTGTGTTGAAACTGCAGAGAATTGAAAGCAGACCAACTCTGCTTGCCAAATTTTAGAAAAACTAGAGAGCACGATGACATATCTGAAACCAGGAACTGACTCAATGATCAAATGCACCCTGCTCTGGCCCAAAACCTCATGTTCCTTATTCATCATGATTACTATGTTTCCCACAAGTCCTCTTTCTCATATCAGGAAAAGAGGTGTTACAGCATTTTTCAAGCAACAGACCTTCTTCCTGTTCTGCTGAAGACAGCTATTCCAAACTGCTTTTGTCATTCATTTTCGTATTTTATACATCTGTCGCTTCTTTAAAAATAAGCCGCAAAGGTTTACTGTAAGTGGGTGTGTAGGTATTCATGCTTATTTTATATATTCCAAAATTTGTTTGAAGAGACGCTTACATCGCATTCCATGGCTTCTGTTTTGTGTGGTTGCTGAATATCAAATTCATGCCTTGTGTAATCCTGAGATTAAGCCTGATTTAAGCCATGTCTGTGTCAGGAGGTCTGTCCTGTTTCCCTTGAACCCTCCCTTGAGCACTCACTTTGCTGCACCATTATAGATGCTGGTATATACTTCATTTCAGGGGAGCCTCATTATCCTCCATGAGATCCTTTTTGGCAATCCAGAGTTGGCAGCAGAAATCTGGTGCAGAGTCTCTGAGAATCTATTGACAAAACAAGAGCTTTTTCTGAAGGGAGAAGGCGCTGCGGAGGTTATTCCTCCACAAAGCCACTATGAATCATTTTAATGTTTCTGGAAAATCTTCAAAAGCAGTGTGTGAACACTTCCATGGCAGCGCCAGCCCTGGTCTGACACAAAGGAACAAAATTCCTTCAGACAGTTGTAAACACTGAAGTCATCTGTGGAAAAATGGATTGTTAAATGACACATAATAGATACATAGATAGGTAGATATATAGATGGCCGATGACAGATCAATAAATAAATGATGACTCCATAAGTAGAGAGATAGTTAGATATATAGACAGATGATATATGGATATATAAACAGATGATAGAAGATAAATAGACAGAAAGTTAGAAAGACAGATAGATGAAAGATACATACATACATACAGACATACATATGAAGATAGACAATTTACACATAGATAGATCAGACAAGCAGCAGGTGTTGTTTACCAGGCTACTCTGCTTATCATCCGACATTCAGACATCTGCAGAGCCCAGGGTAATTCCTTTTCATGCTCTCATAGCAAGTTTTCTCTTCATCAATTATCGCTGCCCGTATTCCCCTGGTGAAAGTGATGGCAATGATCTGGAAAGCATCTTCACTTTGGAGAACATTCAAGGATATTTCTGTTACGCAACAGTGGAAGTGAGATCCTGGAGAGGGCCTTGAATTCCTCTTCAGTGAAGTAGGCAGACTGTCCAGGACCTTTGGTGTCTGCCAGGACAAAAACTGACTCCCTTGCAATGGTGTCCCTGATCCCCCATACACTGAAACTGTTCCCTGACATTGTTGTATAAAGGTGGTTCCTCTCATTCCCTGGAGATTTCTGCCCAATGCTGACAGAGGGCCATGATGTGAGATTAGTGTTGGTGTAGCTTTAAGGAATCTCTGTCAACAGATAAACAACTCCCGGGAATGCCCTCAGTCCCTCAGAGCATTCTGTGCCTTCATGAAAGTTTGAAACACTATGCGCTGAGACTCTATATGATGTTCTCCCACACCCACTGCATGCTGCCCATGCACAAAGAAGGCCAATGTGCTGGGCACCCAGTCAGTGAAAACAGGGCAGCCCCATAAGCAGCTCTGTACCTCCTGTGAGTATCCCTTGTCCTGGGGATCAATTTGCGCCTTATCACAACAGGCTTGTTATTTGCCCAGCCCTGGTTTGTCTTGTTACACTTCTAGTCACCCAGGACAAAGCCAATGCATTCTTGAAGAGGTAAGAGGAAAAGTCACCACAGGTGAGCCTCGTTGGCATATTTCTGAATCAGTTAGAACTATTACCAGTACTGTGCCTTTGGGTACTATCCTTTGTATCTGATGGCACTCTTAGAATTCTCTTGTCTCACGTTAGAATTCTCTGCCATGAAGAATTCTTTGCTCCTTGGCTCCAAGTGCACTCCTAATAGGATAGAGGAGCTATCCAGGTGGCTGTGTTTTGAAGAGATCTAAGGTAGCTGTGCAACAACCCTACCTTGTTCATGGAGACCCTGGTTCATCAGGGCACTGGGGCCTTCACTCTGGCTTCTCCCATATAGCTTTCAAAGATCTCCTTTCTTCCCACCCCATTCAGGGCACAGTAACATGGAAAAAGGTGCCACAGAGTAGACTGGATAATTGTGTGGTTCTGGATCAGCTCTCAACATCGCCATTCCACACTCTAGATCCCACATTTCTACAAACACCATTTGTCTTCTAAGAGCTCTTTGATTTTGGATCCTCATTGCATATGTTGAGCGTATACCAAGCCAAGTTGGATTCCCCAGAATCCAGGTAATACTACAGGTCTGTCGAGCTCTGCTACCAGGGCCATCAACAAGCACTTACCAGATTCCACAACTCAATTTTGGCTTAGGTGTTATCCCCCCCTCGCAATTTACTTCATGGCACTATTGTGGCATATGGTCAGCACCCATAGTTCCTTGACATCGATTCTCACTTAAGTGCAGAAAGAGTACGCTGAGGGAACTGAAAAATTTTGCCTCACTTTAGTACATTCAGTACAATGGGGAGACACTTAGAAACAGCAGGATGAGAACAGAGATGGGGCCTAGTCTGCAGAGCCAGAGAGGACAACCTGTGGGAAGTAGTGAGCGCATTTTTCCCATCCCTCCCCTGCTACCATGGCCTGCTGGGAAAAGCAACACCTCTTCAGCAGATATAGTTTTTTACCTGGGGCAGTGAGGATGAGAGGAAATGTGCCCCTGACAGGGATATAGCTCCTGACTTGTGCCCTGATGCAATATGCTGTTTGGGTCAATGCCTTGTCCAACTTTTCCCAACCAAATGCAGTGCAGCTTGGTTTTTCTACTGTATAGCCGATGGACTCCTAAAAATTGACCCTGATATCTGTTTGCTTCTGTTTTAATCCCACAGAAATGTGTTCTATCAGGCCTTTGACATTGTTTTCCAGCCACTTGGGAACTACATTGGAAGTATTTGCCTCACGATGACTGGAAAATGGCTGCCACTGCTGTCTGCTGTGTCCTGAATATAGACATATAAAACCTAGGTTTGATCATGAGTAATTGCCAAGCAGGGGAATCCTAAAACACCACTAACTTCCTTACAATGTCAGTTGGATCTACTTTTGAAGTCCCACCTGAGAAAAGTGGATGTAACAACAGGACAGACCAATAGATCCAATTATGTTTGTACACACCATTTGCACAAGCTGAAAACAGAAACGCTGGATTAAAGGAAAGAAAACCTTGGGACAGACTTCCTTTCAGGAATAGCTCAGCTGTTATACTGACTGAGAGTCGCACCCTCCTTCTTCTCCTTGGCTGGTTGGACTTTTTGATGCAGCCTTGAATTATGCCTACATGCAGCTGCAACTCAATGTCCTTGTCAGAGGGTCCTATTTTAACATCCCAGAAGATGAAGCCAGCATACCAAGAATAACACCAGTAATATTCCAGGGAGGAATCTCATTTGATGGGTTAGTACCATCAACAGGTTCTAAGCCAATCATTGTTGTAGAGGGAAGGGATAATGTTATTCTGAAGGCCAACTCACAAATTCTCTCCATGGAGTTACCATAACAACACCCAATCTGTTGCCAGAACTTACGCACATGTGTGGTGTGCAAAATAATTTGCCGATTGTATGCACTCCACTGCGCTCCCTGGTTCCTAGAGGTTTTTTTGAGAAATTGCCTGTGGATACCTCTCAGAAATGTGGGTGTCAGACAGTAATCGTGAATATCACCCATCCTCACCTGTAATTGTAGGCATGGCCTAAGGCATAATGCAAGGGATATCTCTGTTCACAAGGACTATCTGTCTTTCTTCAAGCAGACTTGCATATCACCATACCTGATGTAGATTGTTGACATTCTTCTATGGAGATTTTTCCGAAAGTACCCATTCCCATATGCCAGTTTTTCTTGACAGTGAGAGATGTTTCCAAAGGTATCCGCTCAAATTTCTCTGTTGTGTATGAGGCACTTCAGGTTCATCAGGAAAATAAGGTGAGCACTTCCACAGAGATAACTCTCATGAACACTGACCTTGGCTGTGAGGCTCAAAGAAGGAGGTGATAATGCTCCTACCAACAGTGATGCGCCCCCATTCGCGTCAGGATGCTTCCTTCCCTTCCCTAATATCACATCTTAATCGCTGAGATTTGTCGTCTCTACTAATGCCTGGCTCCCATAGTGGAATAATTTGTACTGATTTTCAATGGTGTTAAGCAAGCCATTTGCCCCCTCAAAATAGAGACAACTTTCGCAAGTGTCTTCGATTTGCAAACACATTTTATTTCACTGTCTTCTTTTTGAATTGGGGGATGCATTCTGCTGAGGTTTGGGTTGATTCTCCCCTCTATTCAGGACTTCACATTGTGTAATCTGTGGCACTAGCTGGGCATGGTGACACAACAAAAGTGCCACTAGAGTTATTTATTCGCACAGCCATATTTTTAAAAAACGTGCATATTACAAATCACGTACGGTTGTCTGCACAATTACAATTAATGTATAGCTCACTTTGGGCTATAAGGGGTTCTTCAGCTTCCCAACATATATTTCTGGGTCTATTTGTGGAATGTTTTGCGAAATATTGAATTCGCAGGAAGTGAGAAATGTTTGCCTTGTTCGCTCCAAGAAATCAGCAGGCATGTGACACAGAAATGATCATGTACTCACCAGCACTGGCTTTGCTGGATGTTTGGAGCTTTCTGAATCATTGGCATAATCAATAGACTCAGTTCTGGTCTCACAGCAAAGTGCAGTCAGAAGGATTGGCTGATCATGGCAGTTGCTAACCACGACACCAAAGTCAGTCATTGCACACCCATCCCCACACACTAGTGACTGCTTCGAGATCTTGGTGGCCCATATGCTGGTCATTGACATTACTAACTGGCAAGCAGAAGTCACCCTATGCAGGGGCAAGCTTCATGCTTTGAATTCCTTGAAGGTTTTGTGGATGCTAAGGGCAGATTACTTAGGAAGATTGTACCTCGGTTGATATCAGGGAAATTGACTGAGAGGCCCTGACCTTACAAAGTCATTAAAGCATGTAATGTATGTGTCAAAGAAGACATATGAGTGTCCTGAAAAGGCAAAGGTGTCTCTGTGTGATTGCACAATGGGAAGGCACCCCACAGATGTCCAACTGCTGAATGCAGCTGACGCTTCCACATAACATTACCTGAGGACTCTCTCCTACACTTTTTCCTCTTGTAATCTCACAAGATATCCTATTGTGTTCTCTAGGTTTCCATGTGATTTTTAAAAAACTAATGAAGCCGATATTCTGAGTATCATGCCACTCCCTAGCTATATTCGTCTTAGCAAGTAAGTTAATCTTCTACATCTTGGCTTCTCTCACGTCCATGATAGGAGCAAAACTAATTCTATCCCATTTGAATGGCCGTGGAGTGGGTTCAATAAATCAAACAATACTCAGCATATCGCTGTCGAGTGTTCTGAGCAGACCCTGTGATTTCTGGCTTCCTTGTCTACTTTTCACCCATTTTGTGATTGGGGTGGTATCATGTAATCCAAAATTATCCCCTAATCCCAGGAACTAGAGTGTCTCTGTTGAACACCTTCTGAAAAGAATTGGGTAAGAAGCCTGGATGCTGTGGGTGTAATTTTCGTTATGCCATGCTAAGTTATTTACCTTTCATTCTGACTGAACTATAATAATGGCAATACTTCAGAACTGCTCATGCACTCTGTTGTTACATGCTCTCTGGCTAGACACCTTGGATGAACTTCCCACCTAAACCAATTTAAGATGCTGCACAAAACCTTAATAATCTTCTAGTGACATCAACAAAGTCCAGACTGAAGATTTCCTCATGGGATGAAAACTCAATGATGGTTGAAAATCAGGACTCAGAAGTTTATTTTGCTTTGATGGCATTTGCTCATTGAAGGTGACCTGATATCAATCCTTTTTGGAATAAAGGTAAACATGGGCCATAGAGGTTTGTTAAGAAAGTGAGTCAACTTACCCTTGAAATCCCTATAGCTGATATCTCTAAGGTAAGGATGGCAGGGACACAAACCCGTAAGCGCCTTCCAAGGGAGGTGTTAGGCAAATTGCTCCCTTGAATTTTTGCTATCTGGGTGGTCAAAGGATTTCTGCTGAGAAGCAGAACCAAGAGTTGTGTTTTCCCTCAGGGCACACAAAACATTGATTTAATAAATGATTCAGCCCACACTGAAATTTAAAGCAGTCATTTTGGGTGTCATCCAGAATTTTCAAGAAAAAAGCAATGATGCCTGGAAGAACACTTCTAATGTATTAAGTGCAAAATAATTTTGACAGATTATCATTCCAAAAACATCACACACACAAACACAAACACACACACACAAATGATAGATGGAATATATTTTGAATCTACAGTGTATAAATGACAAAATGTATGCACATGTACAAGGCACATTTATTAAATTTCCATATGTAGACCCTAATATGCGAAAAGAACACTACCGGATTTCTAAACTTTTGAATAGGCTTGCACATTTATTTCCATTTTGAGAAGTTTTTAGATTTTATTTATTTTTTGAGAGAGGGGAAGGGAGGGAGAAAAACAGAGAGATAGGTCAGTTCGCCTTTGACTCTCATTGCTCTCCCTGCATATGACGCTGTTGCCAATTCTTACAGATGGCTTGACTGGGAATTGAAGCAGTGATTCTTTAGCTTTCATGTCTGTGCTCAATCCATGGAAACACACCAGCCAGGGCAATATGCATATATATATGCATATATATATATAGTTATCAAAATACACATATTTCTAAACAAATAAGTAATTATGCCTACGTGTGATTTCACTTATATAAAAGACAGGAGAGTGAGAACCTGAAGCAAAAGTACTTTAAATGAAGGAATTCACAGAGAAAAAATAGGAACTAGTTGTGTATAACAAGTTGTAAGAAATTTTACGAATGTTGCTGAAATATATACAGAGGTATAGGTAAACTGCAGAACTGCGAGAGCACTGGGTGTTTGAAAATTACCATATAAAATAACCACAATTAAACAGAGAAATGAAAAATGAAAAATAAATGAAGTGGAAGCTCAGTGGGTTAAGACTTTATACCCCACGGTTAAAGAATTCAGTTTCAAACCCTGAACAGGGCCTCCCCACACATTCAGCAGAGATTTCAGTTCCCATTACCAGTTGGGGCATGGGGTTGTGGGAATTATTCAATAATTCTCTCCAACATTTTTTTTTCTCTATCCCAAAAGCTATCCAGTATACGTCTTGAGCTAGCCAGCTAATGGGACAACAGCAATGAATAAAAAACACAGCTAGAAGGCTCACTCAACAATACAAGACAATTGGAGAGCATGCAGCTGAGGGAAGAAGGAGACTACACCACTGAAATCCAAAGGGCTTATCTACAGAAGGACACCCAACCACTTCTGGGAGTCACAGCAGGTCTTTAACACATAGTAACAAACACAAGGAGACAGACAAAAATACAGAAAGAAAGAGTCCCCACATAATAGAATGGGAGGAATCTCCAGAAAACAAGCAAAACAGCACACTGGTAAATTCAATTTAATTGAAATAAGGAAGCATGGCAGCATGAAAAGAGACCTAGAATCCATGAAAAAGAACATGACACAAATAAAGAATAACATATCTAAAGTAGAGAATATACCTAAAGAGTAATCGCTAGATTTGATTAAGCCTAGGATCAAATCAACAAACTAGAAAAAGGTAGGGAAGAACAACTTCAACAGAGAAGCACAAAATAAAATATTTTATAGGCAGAAGCATACTTCACGTGATGTATTGGGAAAGGTGAAATGTAATAATACTCTCATGCCAGAGTTAATGGAAGGGAAAGAAGAGAGCAAGGGATAGAATACCTGATTAAGTTATAACAACTGTCTCTGGCCAAGATGGAGGCTTAGATACTAAAGATGAGATTCCTGGCACAACTAAAAGTTGGATAAGAACCCATCTCAAATCAATAAGCAACCAGATTCCTGAAAATCATACTGCATGGAGCTCTAGCCACCAAGGAATTAAAATGGAGGTGAAACAGAAAAAAAAATATGATTTCAATTATATAATTAATAATTTCCATTAGTTGGCTTGTTTCCAATCCATGGAAATGCACTTATACTTCTGCCATTCAAAAGAAGCAAGGTCCAGGAATTCTCTCCCCATTTTATCAAGTACAAGACAGCAGCAGCTCTAGTGACTCTGCTCTTTGATCACATGTCCTTAGATTAGATGCCACATTTTCGGAAAGTCCTTGTAGGACTTCTCAGACTGTGTTCGCGAGTGTGTTTCAGTTTTCACAGTTGTTTTCTTTCAAGATACAATCATAGTTGCAACTTGTCTTTTTCTGAATACTTTTTAGAAATGTGCTATTTGAACATACCCATGGCTCTCATTGGGGCTTCGTACAGCGTTTTTTAATCACTACACGTTGCTCCATTATTTTCAGTTTGAATATTTGAATACTGTGGAAGTTATTTCATTTTCACAAAGTGCATGGGTTGAATTTAGTGTCACCTCAGCTTCCCAGCGGTAGAATGCTGTGGTAACTGCATCCTCTGTTTTCTGCCCTGCTATTGAAAGCAGGGTTCACAAGAGAGCGCACCAGGGCCTAGAGGAAAATCATAGATCCCGATCATAGTCTGGTGAAACAAAGACATGTGGAAAGGTCCAGGAGGGACACAAGCACCCTGAAGAACTGCCTAAGGTCCAGGCACCCTAACGCTCCCTGGCCTGTCCCTCATCAGCAGCTGGAAAACAAGCCAGCAGAAACAACCATACCATGCTCTTGGGTGACAGTGAGTGAAAGGCACCTTCCACATGCAGAAGAGGCAATCCTGTGTTGTGGGTCGGGTCCTCCTCCGGCCAGTCCCATCACAAATCTGACAGAAGTGCTCCAATCCCGGCCCTGCACTTTCAGCTTCTTCTTAGAGCCCACTTGTGGACAGGACACCAGGTCTAAGCTCTGATTGGTGGATCGTGAACCCCACGTGGTCTCACCCTCATGACCCTTGCCCTCTGTGACATCATGCCTTCTGAGTTCCTCAGCAGAAGAAGCTCTATGGAAACACCTCTCCATGAGGAGCTGCGCAGCAGGGGCTCCGTGAGACAGAGAGGTAAATGGGGTACTTTGCCAAGTAATACCCTTAGCCCTTCCCCTTCAAACCCCAGCCTAAGAGAGCCCAGGAAACCTCATGCAGAGGATCCATGGACACAATTTACTGTTTACAGGGACCACAGGAAAACACCTTGCTCAGAAAAGCTCTGGATCTGCCAAGAGCTTAGATTTTCAAACACCCTCAGACTCCACAACGCCCTCATAAAGGGCTGTTTTTCCCACTAACAGCAGAGAAATGGCTAATATCCCTATAGTCAGACACCTTAAATGCCCGTGTCTTGGGGGCAGAGGGTCAATGAACAAAAAATCCCTAACGAGTGGTGCCAAATCTATTTGGCCTCAGAGAGTACAAGCCTGACCACAAAGCACCTTACAAACCCTCAGAATGAATGGCCTCAAATCTTTTCCAGAAGCACTCCAAGTCCTGAGGGTTGACAGAATTCAGACCCCTCGAAAATACTTCAGTCTTTCACATGTTTTAATTCAGAGCACCAGTTGAAGACAAAACCCCTGCCCTAGTAATGTTGGCTTTTTTATCCTCATCACAGTCCCTCCGAATGATCAGGGTTGTCTGTGCTCCAGAGGCAGACTTCCCCTCAGCTGTCCTTAAGGGGGTTAGGTTGGGAACCATGCACACCATGGTTGGCTGCTCTGTGTTGCCTGGCAGAGTATGCCATATCAATTTCCTAGTCTTCTGTCTTGAACACATGTGCTTAAGCAGTGTGAACCTGGTGAACATGGGTCTGGGACTCATATGTTGTTGTGATATCACTGTGGAGAAGTCTCCTGGTGGTCTCAGGAGCCAGGAACTGTACCAAGATATGCAGGGCAAGTGACAGTGATGCTCCAGCCATCATCCGGCACCAGACATGACAGGTGGATCCTCTGCACTTCTTCAGATAGCATAAAGTGAGTGTATGAACGGTGTTGCACTGTCAGGGCCTGCAGAAGCCAGACACGGGAAGGCACAGTGTGCTTTCAGGGACCTCGGAGCTAAAATAGAGTTCCAAAGCTGTTTGCCAAGCTATGTACCTTGGAATTGAACGTCACGTATTAGCAGTACTGGTCTTGTAGGAGAATGTTCAGAGGCTTGTTGTGTGGGCGGGGTTATCTGGAAGATTAATGGGAGTAGAAATGTCAAGACCAGTGTAATGTCACCTGGGTGAAGACACACAGTTATCTCCTGCACAAAAGGGCACTACTAGGACAGGCACTGCTGGGCAGAGAGCAGCCACAGTGATATGCCAATATCTGACCTGGGGTCAACACTCTTGGTCCCTATGTTGGATGCACAAGCTGAGTGAGAGAGCAATCCTTGGGGTCACAGAACACTGCAGTTCAAACCTAAGACAGGACACAGAGTCCCCTCCCTTATATAAACAGGAAGACTACCTGGCGGGACAGCACTTTTGAAAGAGCTGTGCCAAAGCGGTGCCCAAGTGGGTATAATTGGATGAAGCTCTCTGGGCATGGGATGGAGTACTCATGGAAATGATGGGACTCAGTCTTGCACAATAACGCCAGCGAAACTGGAGCAGGACTGCTGTCCTGAGAAACCTGGCCAGAATTAGAGGGGATATTATCCTCCTCTTCACTGTACAAATACCACCAGTGTTCTCAGACTTCACTGTGCTGGGAGGAATTGAAGGTCCTCTGAGGGTTCGCACTAACATGACTGAATTACTGATGCAATGTACTATGTTCTCCTTGATGTGTTGCAATGATGTGTTGAAGGACATTTCCAATCAGTTCACTGCAGAAAACTGGAATCCCATTGGAAACTGGAATTTAATCCAGAACAGGAATGTGAAATATAATTGACTTTGGCACTGCTGCTTTTTTATGAGAGGGGGTTGGTGGGCAATGGTGCAAGAGCAGTGATGCCTGATAAACATGACGGTCTACAGGGATGGCTCTGGCTCAGGTAGCTGTATGTATTTTCAGCTCCGTTATTTGTGGACACAAACCTGGGTTAATTTTGCACCTTTGTGTCAGAGTAGGGCTGCCACTGGAAATGCGGAGTTCATAGCACCTTCTGTGCTGTGTCTTTGCTTACCCTTTGTCTTCAATCGCAATGGCTTTGTGGAGAATGCTCCCGAATGAAGCAGTTCATTTTCAAGAAAATCTTTTGTTTGTTACCAAGGGCTCTGATCGCCATACAGCTTCATGTGTCAACGCTGACTGTACCAGAATTTCCAAGTGGAGATCAGTCAGGCTTCTGAGAATAAATGTATTTGGAGGCAAGGTGAGGCCCCAGAGGATCCAGGGTTTCCCTTCTGAGGTTGATCTGCATTATCTGGGCCAGGATGTATCAGGGTGTGTTAAGGGAAGTCTTTGCTGTTCAACAAATAATTTACAATTCATAGTAGTGTCAAAGAAAGGGCTTTTCATATAAATATTGCAAGTGTGGAATGTAAATGTGCATACTCATACATAAAATCACGTCAGTAAAGGTTGCTAACATAAAAATATATGATACAGATAAATGTCATATGATATCCCCATTAAGAGGAACCGAAACAACAAAACAAAGAAACAAGTGAAGTATAACAAAAGACACTGAAATACAGGAGAGGTAGTCAGGAACGAGAGGGGAGAGGGGAAGGAATTTCAGGGGAGAAGGGAAGGGTATACAGGAAAAAAATATACAGGACGAATGAACTAATCTAGGGAGGTTGGAAAGGGGAGGGAGAAGGGGAGGAATGGCTGTGTGTGCTGGAATGGGAATAAGGGATAGAAACGGCAATGCATAAACTAAATTAATATATATATATATTTATATTTATATATATACATATATACACACAGACACATGTGTGTGTGTGTGTGTGAGAGAGATACACATACAGATTTCAGATTAGCTGTCATCATGAGGGAACCCTGTTGGTCTGAGGACCTAAAACTATTGTAAAAATTGACTGCCACATGAACTCCTTTGGGTCATGTATGTAAAATGGTTAATCTTTGAAATTTAGGAAGATCAGCCTGTGGGACATGGAGGCAGTAGTTGATTTTTGTGTCACTTCCTAGTGTCTGCCATGTCATCATCCTCTCTGGTTCTGAGAGTGAGGGCTAAATAGGGTGGTCTCCTTTCATGTGTGTGGGTTTGAAACACAGCTGAAGTCTAGGTGGCATCTTAACCTGATGGAAATGTCAATGCTGTGGTAAAGACACTAGAGACTCGGTGTCGATGATACTGTGAGGATGAACAGAATCTAATGATTTAAGTAGGGGATGAAAATGTATGAAATAATTGAGCTGAGATGGTCAATGGTCCGTGAGTCTTGACCAGGATAGTTAGAAGGAGGAAGTTAGATTGCAGAATGGGTCTTATTATATAAATGGAGTATGTGCAAAGACACATTAACTTCATTATAGTTTTTGACCTGAAAGTCCAATTTATGGTTAGAGATAGCTTATGAACAGAAGGAGCAGCCCTGATAATGTTTGTTGACATTGGTTATTTGAATAATGCTAGGTGATGCACACAAGACAAGCCTAGGTCTTAGTGTTAGGTGCAAAATATTTTCCACTCATCCTTACACTAGCCACTGACTAGTCTCTGATTCGGAATTTTGGGTACCTAATTACCATCTCCAGATTGGGGAAATCTCACCAATGGAAACACTGGTTTTTCTTTATCTTGTAGTCCAACGTACTACGGTGTCTTTCAGTAGGGGAAAAGGGGTGAGTATTTTCCAAAGGCTGTTGACATGAAAATACCCCCCACTGATACAAGTGCAGGTAACGTTAGGATTATGCCAATCATTGCCAACACACAGAAACAGGTGGTTTTATGTATGAAGCCACTATGTTTGTGCTAGTGCATTTCAACACAAACTTCCATCTAGTCCAACTACAATTGCCCTCCCCTAGATACAAAACACCAAGATTAGGGTCACTCCCCTTATTGTCTACATACATTTGTACCAAGAGTTGTCCCATATCTGATTGTCTCATATCCCTAACTATCACTTTTGTAGAGAAGACTGAAAGAAAACATTTTGAAGGCATGGGTTCTGTTTGAATCCAGCATAAATATAGTCCCTCTTATTCTCCTGTGGTAGTCATCCTCCTCAGATATTTCCAAGACCTGTTGAAGTGGTGATTAACGCCCTATATGGGAAAATATGTAAAACAAATTAAATAAGTACTTGTGATTTTTGTTATGGGAGTCTTACAATAAACGCAAAGCCCAGGAGAAAGACTAATAATAAATCTGATTTCAAGACCGTGTCTGGAAGAATCATTTTACTGAGCAGATGTGGCTCCCCACAGAGCCAGACACTCGTGCCCCCTTCTGCAGAAGTAAGTTTCTCTGCAGAGCAGTCCAGAAAAAATTCGGGAAAGAGTCAGTTCTATGAACACTACAGTTCCTCTAAGTCCTCTAGAACAGTGCATGTGTATGCCCTGGGTATGTGGAATGCTCTACACAGCCATCTGATTGTATGCAGGGTGGATCTCAGACTACACTTTGCACTGGAGAGTGGGTGAAACCTTTTAAATTCTGTGAGCTCCAGAATATTACGGGTAAAGTGAAATTAAAATGAACTAGTATATAGAGTACATACATGGTTTGAAAGAGTTGAGTTACATTTAACAGAGTGGACTCATGCAGTTGCCCAACAAACGCATGTGTGATGACGATTTCAACTATGAAATCTAGGTGTTGTATGCATAGGTCTTTGATTCATGCCTTACTCACGTTATGGACCCTCAAAGAGTAGTTCAAGAAGAGTAAAAGTTGGCAAGTATAGCCAGAGGTTGGGGGCATCTAGAAGTGAAACAGAAATTAGCGATGTGCAGGCAGAGTGAGCTCTGGGTCTCTATCAACCAAAATTAGCTAGAGGGAATTATGAGAGAATGAGGAATGAAGGTTAACATTTTAGTGGGAGGACACTGAGCATTTTCAGAAGCCATGTAGACTAATACTCCAGATGCCACCAACCCTGTTGACATGCTCTTTCCCAACATAGAACGGAGGAGAAATGATATTGTCTCCAAGAGGTTTTACTTACAAGAAAGAAAGGTCCTTGTGTACAAAGAAGTCATCGAGCCCCAGTATGATGACTACCTCTGTAAGTTGCCCTTGCCCACAATGATATGGTATATCTTGGTCTAGTGATTTCATGTAGTCATCTGGTCTTTAATTTGGCCTTTGGAATACATCAATATAACCAGGGGTTATTTACTGTCCACAATTAGTAGAGAATGGGGGTTCTGTGAAGTGAGATCCTGGGATTTCTCTGAAGCAATTGACATGCAGAGACATGTCCTATAGCTTTCCTATTGATTGCTCCTCTCACCTGCACATTGTGAGAATTGTCAGGACAACTTCCTTGACAATTTTCCTGTGTAAGCGCCCCCTGTGTTCATAAAAGACACTGATGTGGACAAGGGGCATCCCAACCGTGCAGCTCTCACGTTGCCCCCTGGGTTGAGAACCGGACCATCGTGCATCATTGATGCTGGGCTTGGAGTGTAGAATGCGGAGTCTGACCTGCCGGTGGGTGTCTGGTTTGGCCATTTTGAAGGCCAGGTCACACAAGATGAAGAGGCATCCAGTAAGGGATATGCCTGGTTGCTGAGAATTGTTTTTCCTCTTTCCATGTTCTCTGCCCCCGCACATCATTTCTGAAGCCCCTTGGGTTCTCACGTCCCATGCTGAACATGCATGAGGACAATGGGGCTACTGCTGTTTGCACAGTGGACTTTGCATGAGCAAGAGGCTACTGTTTAAGGGTCACAGCAGATGTAAGGCCAAGGATGTGCAGACACAAAGGAGCAGCTCCTCCCTTTGGGAGCTCAAGCTCTCCTTGGACTGAGGGACATGAATGTGTACCAGACAATCAAGTAAAATATCTAATGTTCAGAGGTGGCAGGTGAATATCCATGCATGCTGAGAGGGCTGTGATGTCTGCAATGTGAAACAATTCTTTGAATAATTTCCTCCCCTACCTATGAATAACAAGAAAAATGATTTTTAACCACCTCTCTTCTTTACAGAACACCAAAGGCAGTAATTGTTATGAATACGTGGATGGAGAGGACAAATCCTGTTCGAACAGGATGAGGTAAGTTCCTGAGGTATCCATGTTCCAGAGGGGACTCTCATTCCCCAGGTGCCATGTTTCTATTCGTGTCATCATGCCTCTCACAGTAACCATCTTGAATCCTCTATCCGTCATTTTTTCAACATAGTACTCTTTCAGATCAAGAGACTTTACAGTCAAGGAGATAAAATATACAGAAGTCCTGAATCTCTAAATCTCAATGCCAGAGACAGTTTGGACCTTGGGGAAAACCTGCAGGAACTGAGAATCCCTGGGGACACTACTCTGCACTCCTATTGACACTGACTCTGTTCTGGGTTACATGAATGAGTTCACTGTTGGAAAAGATACACAACATATAGCCTTATACAGGACTCACTGCAGACAGATAGGAAGAGATTGCTTTTAGAAACACTGAACTGTAATGTTTCAAATTTGTGAGAAGAGCACAGTGCCAATGCATCCCAGCATTAATTCTGAATGGAACTGTAGTCTGAGGCCTGCTGAGAAATGATCATGGGAAGCTTTCCTCAGACGCACACTATTAAATGTGGGAAGAGAGTGCAAAATATTATTGCTTGGTGATTTTTCAGTAAGACACAGACAGATCCAAATTTCTAGAGAAACCAGGCGGAGGCAAGTGAAAAGTACTCTGAGTACCTTTTGGGGAGATTGGAGAAAGGCCTGTCAAGAGATGATGAACTTGAACTCGTAATACAACCTTGTGAGCTAATGTGGAAGAAGAGTGTAGATCAAGCTCCACGTTATTTGCTGAGAAAGGCAAATTGACTGGCCTAGAGAGAAGGTAGAGATCACTGGGTTTCACTTTCAACCAGGGTGGAACTAAAGACCACCACTGGGATTCAGAATATTGTACTAGGGAGGATGCCCACCATATGCAGGTCTTGGAGACACGCATTCATGGAACATTCTGACAGAGGCTCAGAAACTGAACTTTAGGCTCCCTGGGAGTGTTTTGAGAAGTGGCTGACATCAGAACCTGAGGACCTTAGGAGTCAGTGAGGGGCTTCCTGTGGTTATGTCAGATACTCATTGCTGTGGTTTCTTTCCCTTCATTCTATCTCAATCCCAGGTATGTGAACTCTGCCCAGTATGAGGAAGAGCAGAACCTGTTGGCCTTTCAATATCACGGAAGATTTTCTACATAACCTGCCAGGACATTAGCCTGGGTTGGGAACTGCTGGTATGGTATGGGGACGAGTATGCCCAGCAGCTGGGTATCAAGGGAGTTGTTAAGTAGCATATTGAGTTTCCTCTTGAAACATGTGGGGCACCACTGTGCATCTTCAAAGATTAAGAAAAACAGATAGAGTCCTGTCCTTAGAAATTTAGTGTACTAAAGCTGAGGTAAAGTATATTTGCATGCAAAATGAGAAACTTTTGCACTCAGATGATACATAAATCAAGGGTCCAGCCCGTACACCTTTTAGCACTAGGAATAGCATTTACATTTAAATTTTGTTCCAATTTTTCAAAAGATGCATGCATAAATATGCCCCTGCATATTGCATTGGAGTGTTTTTCTGCCCTTTGCAGAATGTTACAACAAATAGGCAGCTTTGTCTACAAACCATTTTTTTCCTAAAGTTTTCCAGTTTTTTTTCTTAATATCTGTCATCCATCGAATTCAAATGTGTATGCATAGGCTATTAGTCATCATTTTTCTGAGTTGTGCATTGAATTGCTAATAAGCCCACCAGGTGCTGGGGTACTCTTGAGACCTCTCAGGTATTACAGGATAACCAGCTACAAGTGCCAGTGTAGTCCTAAAATTATAGAGATTAGTGCTTGGATCAAACAAATGCAGGACAAGGGTGTAGATATTATTGTGTGTGCAGGATGGGGCAGGGGCACTTCTGTGTGTCAAATGGTCAGGAAAGGACTCTCCCAGGACTTAACATTTCCCCAGTTACCTGTGGACAAAGTATTTGTGAGAGTGGGGTTGTTTAGAGCATGAGTGATATGAGTTGGTGTGTCTGCCTGGCTGAGACCACTCATTTGTCACTCTAGGCAAATAGAATAGGAATGGGGTTGAGATATACAACTGTTTGATGGAAAATCTACACCCTATGCTATCACATGAGACTCTGGTAGCGTTCCTTAGTGAGATGATTCAAGTGCGCATTCTTCAGGTGCAGATTGACGTATCTCTATTTAAGATAGGGAGAACTATCATATGTTTAAAAGAGATCACTAAGGAGATTCTTATCCATCTTGTTTTGAATGGCTGCCCAAGGAATAATTCATTTCAGAGGGAATCAAATCCAGTTTGGTCACTGAGTGGGTGGTATGCCAGAGTGCATAATTTCATATTTTGGTTGTGGAGAGAGAGAAAACAGAGATCTCTTTCTCTTGAGGCTTGTAGTTACTCTCTTTAACACGACCTAGCAAAGACATATGCACCGCTAAATCATTGCATGTTCATCCATAGAATGTTTGAACTTAAATACGGTGTTCCCACAATCTCCATGTCCTTTGAGCATGGTAGAAAACACAATTAATGTGGGCTTTCTGTGTCCCTGAAGATGATGCAGTGAGTAGGAATGAAAAGGAAATTAGACTGTGAAGGAACATTTTGTGGGACACACAGCCTGCATTGTCACAACAATGGGAAGGATTCCTAGGGCTGATCCTCCAATAAGGAAATCCAAGCATGTGATCCTGGAAGGCTTTTTAGCATATGCACTGACCACAATATTTCCTTTCATTCCCACCAAAAAAAGAGATGCACCGCTGTTCATCCTGCCATCGAGCCTTCTCCAGAAAGAAATTGCTCTGCCTACATGTGAAGCACAGTCACGCATCTCAGATTGCCCGGGGAACATATGCAAGGAATCACCTCCAATCAGTGGAACCCTGCCCAGAGGATCAGAGAGAGCAGCAGAAAATTACTGATACACAGAGAGGGAATGATGAGGATGAATGTCAAGAGATGGGAAAAGGGACCGAATCCCTGCTTAAAAGTATGAGAGAGAGGGGAAGTTCTAGGGACTTCTGGACAACACCCACTGAACCCAAGGTGAGCTCTAGTGAGGGTGAGAATATTCTGGAGGAAAACCCGAACTCACTGGAGGAAATACACCAAGAGGATTCAGGAGTATGTTTTGTGCGAGGAGGAATGCCTAGAAGTGTAAAAATCTGTTATGCAGGATGCGGGCAAGGCTCCAGTGATGGTTCAGTGTTGAAGAGACTCCAGAATACATGCTCAGGGGACAGGGCCTATCCTTGTAGGGAGTGTGGACTGGGATTTGCAGGGCTGTCAGATGTCATCACCGTCCAGCAGACTCATGCAAGGGGAGACACATATGCTTGCATATACGGTGGGATAGGATACACAAAGAAATCAGCTGCAGGGGGAGAAAACAGGACAAAATCAGGGAAGAATCCCTATGTTTTCGAGAGGGCAAGCAACATATTACAGTGAAGGCCAATCGCAACACACACCAGGGGACCCATGCAGGGAGAAAACACTGTGTGTGCGTTCACTGTAGAGACTGTTGCTCATCGAAGGCAGATCTCAGGTTACTCCACAAGACACCGTCTGGGCAGAAGTGCTACACTTGTGGGTCCTCTGGGCAAGGCTTTCACAAAGTTATACATCATGATACACCAGAAGAGACACTCAGAGAAGGTAGCGCAATTTTTCATTAAGGTTGATTAGAGATTAGCGTTCAGTAGCACCTCACATGTCACAATACAAATATAACCCACACAAGTGATATGCCATGTGAGAGCAGAGTTCAGATGAAGTGAGGTGGCCCTTTACTCTCCCCAGGAGAATCATCGGTACACAAGTTCCCTCATAAAAGGACCCTGCACACCAATGAAAATCCATGTGATAGACAAATATTTCCCAAAGCGCAGCAGAAATACCCACACCAATGTAATTCAGGCTTTTTCCACCCTGTGTTTCAATAAATTGCCTTGCAATATTAACTGGAATCCGAGATAGTACATTCACTGCATCATTGAAGAAACAGTGTTCCAGAAGGCCCATAGAGAACACATTAGCTCAGCCACTGTTCCTGAATCTCAACAAGGCCTGACGTATGGAGTCCATCCTGTTACTTTACTGCCCAGGGAAAGAGAATATAAGCACACTCATCTGGAAAGGGAATTCCCTAGCGTCCTGGGTATTGAGGAATTTGCCTCTTATTGAGTACACCCGACGATTCCCTTGACTTCTCCTCAATCCTGTTCTGGTGTGCTCAGGCCTATGAGCATCAGATGTGAAGGGCAGGAAGGGGCAAGGATGTGCACATGGACACCAGTCAGGCTTCATTTCGGCACCAGATCTACCACATTCCTTTCTAGCCATAAGTATGCTCATCTCAGTTTTCCCAACATCAGCAATCTGGTCCAGTCCTTACCATGCCTGAGTCTCAAAAACACCCCCTCCAATTGTGGACCCAAACAAGATTCGCAAATTTTCTGTTCCAGTTTCTATTTGGGGCCGTGGGAGGGTAACAGCAGCCTTTTGCCTTGACATTGAAAATTGAGACAGAACCTGACAAGAATGGTCTGAGGCCACAAGTCATTGGGGATAAAGTTTCAGTAGCCAAGGCTTTCTGATTGCCAATGCTGGAATTGGAAAGATATGTAGGGATGAGAGGACTGTGTCCAAATTCTGTCATTGTTCAGACACTTCTGCTTCCACCACATAGATTGGGCCGTTCACATGACACTGAAAGGATTTCCACAATTCCCTTTGTGCAGGCCACCACATTGGGCCACGGATAATGCACAGCCTCCTATTGTTCACAAGATACAATCACGATGCAGTCATTAAAACCTGAGGAAAATCCCCTTGCCCAGCTTTGGCTGAGAAATGAGCTCGTGGTCAGTCTCTGCCCAAACTGTGCACACTACATGTACACAATATGATTGTGATTATTCACATAGCAGCTTCTGTGGTGAATTATTCTCGAAACTGAGCTTCATGGATTTTATACCCCAGAGGCCACCTTGGAATTCTAAGTTGTTGCAATTTAATCCCAGCTTTTTAATGGAACACCTGTGGGAAAGAACACATACTATGCGCAGGGCAGATATGCACAACCTTTGTCAATCACGGCAAAATATTCTGAATGAATGTCCATAATAGCTAAGGGGCACAGGATACACACAGGCACAGTAGTTGGGAGACAAGTGAGACTGCAGATGGGGATGTGGTAAACATCTCCTCTTTGTAATCCTGAGTGCATACAGCTCAGTGAAGCCAGATTTATCTCTACACATAGGCCTGACTTCAATACAAATCAGATGCAAACACAGTCAGTGAATATCCATAACATATGCTGATGTAATGATGGCTAACTAAACCTGTCTCACACTGATTCTGCAGTGATAGGATCAAAAATGCAGGACATCCAAGTGCTGTGGGATGCAAAGATGACCAGTAAGTTCCTCTCCTCGGACCAAGCTTGGCAAGGTTGTCTACATAAACATGTTAGATATCCATAATAGTTATCCACTGTTGCTCCTGGTTTTTCTCCTCTATTTATAAAGAAAATTGTTTTTCTTGAGATTCTTTCCTTTCGTGGGCAGCGACCATGAGAGAATCTCAAAACTTTCATAGGATTTTGCCTTCAAGTTCGGACATGACAAAAGGGCAGAATTCTGGTATATTGCTGACAGAAGGGCCAGAGATGCCTACAATAGGGTACACAATCCAAGGCTGCCACGACCACTAATCCTGAAATCCTCCTAAATGCGTACATTGATTCAGTATGCTTAGAAAACTGTCCCATCTAGCTCATTCCACAAAATACCTTCCTAGTTAGGCTGCCAGCCAATAAGATATTCCCTAATCTCTCCTCCTGTCATCCATGCTCTTGCAGAGGCCTGCCTTCAAACTACATGGACTTCCTGTACTGTGAAATTTGTGTTGGAAACAAAAGCCGAATAAAATGAGGCTTTTGTGTTTCAGCTTTCCTTGCACACTTCACGAGGTTCTTCAGAATGACATTGTGCATTAAGCTGTGGTGTTTATGCTCTGCTAACAACAATCTGTCAGGAGTTTGCATGCCATAGTCATCTGGTAGTGGCAGGATGCTCCAAGGAATGAGTGTGCCTTATACTTGAGGGATACAAGTCTCTTGTCTCATGACAAGCTGTGGAGGACACTCTCTTCTCCCTGTGACCACTACTGCTTTGAAACAACAGGAAGCAGTGCAACCAGCCACCTGTTTTCCCTGGCTTAAGTGCTCATCCTGCACTCCTGACATGAGGAAGTCACAAGCAGGGTGCCGCTGACATTTTTAGGGAAAGAAGGGTAGAGAGCCTGGGAGCACATGGACAGGTGGATATGTGAGATGTTGCATCGCCCCAGCCCCTTCTTTCATACCCCTGACCGTTTCCTGGGAATGGGGGCCAGTGTTCCCCCAGCTACAGCCTTGTCAGAAGAAGCCCTGTTTCTTGATGAGTGAAAAATTAGCATTGATACTGTTACAACTATTGCATTTATTTTACAGCTTTCACTTCATATGTAGTGCAAATGACCAGATGTAAAAGGAACATATGGCAGTTCACATTCCCCTGCTCATTTGCATTGCTGCGCTGCTTCGTAACTGTGGTTACAACATTTCCCATGCCCTCCATGACTTCAGGTACCACCAGTATTCAAGTCACTGCTAAGGGTAAAGCCATTTATGAGAACACCAACAGGGTTCATGGCTCAAATCACTGGTTCCTCAGAAAGCAAGATATTCATCAATACATTGTCACCATCAGTTAATTCTCCTGATGTTCTCCATCATATAGCGAGAGAGGACAGGTCACTGTGTGATATACTCAGAGTACTTGTGTCTCAGCTCGTCGGTCCAGACTTGAACCCATTGGAGAGGACCCCAGGAAATCAGGACACACATCACACTATGACAGCAATCAATTGGCATATTACTTATGAACACATTGTGTCTATATACATTTTCGGGAAGTAGCATATTTCATAACATTACTCATGCTTCACAATGTGTATTTAAATACATATGGTCATACTTCCCAAAGGCACTAGGGAGATTAACAACAGCACAAGTCACTGCACAGGAATTATGACACCACTCACACCTGACAAGCCCTAAAGATTTCTACTCACAAGTGAAAAAACTAGAGCTCATTTACATGGTTTTCTATTAAGTAGTATTCGAAATATGAAGGCACAACTCATATGAGATCGATTAGATCGCTGTGGATGTTCAGAATGAGGAGGGGTGATACACACACGTTCATGGGAATACTCAACTGACAGATACAGATCAGGGCTGTCATGTTGCCATGTGGTGCACAGTTAAAACAACTGGCAATCCTCATTAAGGTATTTGTCCTTCTGAGAAATGGAGATGTGCTGTAGAGTCAGGTCCGGCCAACAATATATCAGGCACCTTGCTCTTTCCCTGGAGTCAGTGAATGTATCACCACTTGTCCTTCCAGGCACAAGCATTAAGAATTATCTTGAGACACCTTGAGGAAGAGAAGCTCCAAGTTAGCCAGAGCCCATTACTCCTATGACTGATAATGTACTTGGCCTTGGGAAATGCCCTTATTGCACGACCTAAGCTTTATTGCAGCACAGGCATTGAGGAAAAATACGAGGGGCCATTCACTCATTTTAAAGAGGTATTTGTGATAAGTAATGATTTTCCAGTGTCTTCTCTGTTTACAAAGACCGGGACTGTCATGACATCTGCAGAATTACAATTAGCCTTTTCTATTCTAACTTGTAGAAAATTCTCAAACTTCGGGAGTGCAACAGCAACTGCAAATTTCTCAACATCCATACTTTTGTGCCATCACAGTTTTCTGACACTGGTATGTCACAACACTTCCAATCCTCTGAACAAACTCGTGGGTTGTCATCATCATGTGCAGGGTGTATGTACACCAGTCATATCAGTCTGTCTTCCCTATTCTCAAGGAACGTGTGGATAGGCATCTTTTGATTCTCGATCATCTTTCCTCTTTGAGTTTCCACCATATTTTGCTACACATTCAATAGTAGAGCCTTTGCCTCTGCTTCAAACACCTGAGCCTCAGCAAGGTCTACATGTTTCAAAAACTTCATGATTTGATGTAGCACCAGAAGTGTCTCCAAACTCTTGTATTCTTCCACACAGGTTTGGAGTCTAAAATTCAATGTCTGCCAGTATTAGCACTGCTTTCAAAAAGATGCAATATCCCAGCATCCTCTTTTGCTCAGATAAAAGTTCTTTCTCAGCACATGCAATATTCTCAACTGCCTGACTATTCGGCCACTTCACTGTTGACAGACCCCTGGATGATTACAGAATCTTGAGTCTTCTCAACCCATGAAGGACTCTAGCGTCTGCTTTGGCCATTAACACATGGACTTCCCATCAACACCAGTATTCTCAATTATCTATGCTATTCCTACATTTGCACTGTTCTCCAACACCCAGGCTGTTCCCTCATCTTCAGAGACCTCAAACATCTGAAGAAATCCACCGTTCTCAGAGTGATTTATAAAAGCCATCATCCACACTGGGATGTTATCAAACATTGGCGAATGTCAGCATCCTTAGTGCTTGAAACCATGGACTATCTCAGCCTTCAGTTCAGACTCCGTGGTTATTCACATCTCCTGCAATGTTCTTTGTGCCTGAACTATCCAGTGGTAGCAACATTCTACAGCTACATGACTCTGCCTGGTCTTCAGGATCGAAAATACGAAGACTCTCCCATTGTCCTCTTGATCAAAGTCTACTCAATCACTACAAACGCAATCTCCCCTACTCACCACATCAAGTAGTGCAGCATTTGCTGGATTTGCAGCACCTGCATTATCCTGGTGCTCTTTCTCTAAAATCATAGGTACTGTCCCCCTGCCAGCTGTGTTCTCAAACTTCTTGATGATAAACCATCGTCATTGCTGAGAAGCAGCTAGACAGTGGCTCAACCAGCAATGTTTAAAACTACTTGACTACCCTTTCTTTGTCAAAGCTTTTAAACAAGGGGGCAATTTCAGCACGAGCTATTTTCTCCAGTATCCGTGCTATATCAGCATTTCTGATGGTCTCAGCTGTGGAGTATCCCAGCAAATTCAGAGTTTCCAAAACACAAGCATATCTTGGCAAGTACAAGGTATCGAAAATCCAATTAGAGCAGTGTTGGCAGTGTTTCAGTTATCTCAGAATGTGCAATATTATCAAACCCTTTGCCTCCTATTCAATATTGTCAAACAAATAGATTACACTGCGTCGTATATATTCTCAAACATTCCCAAAATTCGCAGAGCCTCCAAAGTCTCAAAATCTTGGATTCTCACAGTGTCAAAGTTGTGAAACATCTCGGTAATCCAGAATCTGAAAGGAATTTAGACACAAAAAATTTTCCCAGCAAGTTTCGTATTCTCAAACAGTTGGTGTATTTCAGACTCCCCAGTGTCCTCCAACACCTGGGATACCTCCACACATTTCTCTATACAATCACCTGAATCCCTTCAAGTTCTGTGACCTGGGAAACATCCGCAATTTTGCAACATCTCCAGTGTTCTCTGATAATTAGCTGTTAACAGATTTTACAGTGTTCTCAATCACATAGAGTATTGTAAGCATCTCTCACAGTTCCGTGTCACATGACTGAGGAAATTATTGTTGTCAAATATTATAGGGATCCCATAGACTGCAATGTTCTCGCCCTTGTAACCAACACATGGAGAATCCAGATTCACTGCTGTTGACAAGAGCTGGACTCCTCACAACATATGTCAAGTGATGGAAATTAGGACTGAGTCAGCACCTGCAATGTCCTCAAACACTGAAAGGATGACTGTGTCCGCAGTGTTTCCAGGGACCTGGAACAGACAGCATTATTGGAGATTTCAGAGGCTTGGACAACTATAATTCTCCAGTTACCAAAAACACCCGATAGAAACTGCACTATCCTCCCTTCTGCAATGTTTACAAAACCTGGAAGGAACTCATGTTCACTTTATTTCAAATGCCTGTGCTCTTTTTCCATCTTTCATATTCAAAAACCCTGACCAATGTGCAGTGCCTTCTGGTTCTTAAACCCATGAACTGCACCACTGTCTGTACCCTTCAAATACACTTGCGATTCTCATGACATCTTCTGTCTTCTCACGTAAACCACAGTCACATCTTCTGTCTTCTCACTTAAACCACAATCACTACCTGTGGTTGAACTACCTCATAAACCACAGTCTGCCATATTACATTGATTCCTTCCAGGTCTCTGAATCAACTGGATCTCCAACATCTGGATGATCCCAATCCTCGCTATATTCTTCTACATCTGGAATCCCTCACCATAATCAGTGTTCTCAAACTCTTGACCTATACCAGCTTTGTCAGTGTTCTGAATCTCTCGAAATCCCCCAGGGACTTCAGAGATCTCACACACAGTACTACTCTCAGCACCTGCAGTTTTTTCAAACACAGCAAACACCTCAGGATCTCCAGTGTTCTCAAACACCTAGACTATTACACCACCAACTGTGCTCTCACTCACCTGTACTCTTCCAGCATTTGTAAAGATGTCAGTCTTCTGCACTATCCATCAGCATGTGTAATGGTGTCAGAAAGCTGGAGTAGGATAGCCCTTCAAGGATATCAAAAACCTGGCAGATCCCAGTATCTGCATTGTTCTCCAGCACCAGCTGTTTGACAGGGTGTATTCTTCTCAACCGATCAGTATCCCAGGACTGAAACACTGTCAACAATACATACTCCTTGAATGTATTTTCTATTCTCAATCATCTGCACACCCTACAGCAGCATCTGCAAGGTTGAAGAACATATTTGCTAGAAGAAGCATGAACAATGTTCCCAAACCCCTGGCTATTTTTTTCCTCTTCAGTTTTCTAGGCAGATGACATACCCCAAGGTAAAGAGTGCCCCCAACAATTTGAGTACGCAAAAATATTTTGGTTGACAATTGTGTCATCTATCCCTTCCTTTGCAGTGTTATCAAATATTTGAGTAATCTCATTATCTGCACCAGCTCAATATCTGAATGATTCCATAATCTGAGACATTCCAAACCTCCCTGCTTTCCCAGGGTATGTTGGTATTTCGAATACTTACACTATTGTAGTTTCCTCAGTATTCTCAAACACCTGGAATTGTACCCATCTTCATTGTTTTCCAACACAGAGATTATCCCCCTTCTTCAATATTCTGAAACACATGAGCTATCCCTTCTTCTGCAGAGTACTTTAAGTAATGAGCTATAATGCCACCAGCAATGTACCAAAGGTAATCAGTATTCCAACCCAGCAGTGTTCTCCAACATGTGGACTCTTCTTTCATCTTTAACGTTCTCAAACACCTGGACATCCCAAGGACTTCACCTGTCCCACAGCATGAAACTTCTCAGTGACTGCAGTATTATCATCATTGAGAGATTGCACCATCTGCAATGATTGAAACACTGGACTACCAAAGGTCTGTTCTACAACCTAGTTAGTCCTATATTGGCAATGTTTAACACTGGACCATCTCTTGTCTGAATAGTTTTCACTCTGCTGGCTTTTGCCAG